>JAQQSV010018420.1:0-11402 GCA_028646515.1 Pseudochirops corinnae | reverse complement strand
ATGTGAAAGTATTTGCAGATCCTATACATGATTGCACGCCACCATGGGGAAGGGGGGAAAGGAGGGGAGAAAATCTGAAACTCAAGTGATTGTGGAACTGAATCTTGTAAATTAAAAGTAAATGAGTAAATAAATAAAAAAAAAAGAAATATATTCCAACTATTCACTGGAAGATAAAATATTGGATCTAAAGCTTAAATAGTTTGGTCATATAATGAAAATATGGAACTCATTGGGATAAAAAAAAACATAAATATTGGAAAAGATTGAAGGCAAAAGGAGAAGGAAACCACAGAGTATGAGATGGATTCTTATTGTAATGGAAACAATGAACAGGAACTTAAACTTTGAGAGATAATGGAGGATAGAAAAACATATTGTGCTATGATCCTTGGGGTCATGAAAAGTCAATCTTGACTAAATAACAACTAAAGGAAAGAATTGGAAAGGAAACAAGAGTTCTAGAGTAAATAATTGGAAGGAGACCAAACAACTCAGTCCTCACACTAAATAGCTTAGGTTATATACTCCTTCAAAATTAGTTTGAAGAAGACAAGTCAATAATTCCATGTCACAGTGTGAAATGTTTCATTTTTGAAAAAGGAAAGAAATGGATAGAATGAGGTCCCAAAATTTTTTAAAGTTAACTAACCTTTATTTTTCTTAAGTTTTATCAACGTGTTTTGTTTTTGCTTTACCAACATTTACAGAAGGCTCACACTTTGGGAAAGCTTTTTTTTTTTTATAATAAAGCAATACAGTTAAATAAGACTACTAATACAGTGATCTCATCAGAAAGTGCATACATTTCACATTTGTAGCACTCCAACACTTCATTTAAAAACTAATAAATCTTTTTTTCTCCCTTTCAACATCCTAATTGATTTAAAAATAAAATAAAATAATTTATTATTAAAATAATGCATAGCTTAAAAATATTTTCTTAATAGCTATACACAAAAATATACATAGTTGCATGTATGCATGCATGTATACATGTATATTGGACACACACATTATTTTGAATTATGCACCTTAATTCTCTCATGTCTGTGTAATGGACAGAAAATTTTAGCATTAGCTCTTTGGAATCTCACATAGTAATTTAATTGATTCTAGTTCTAACAGATTTTAGAGTTGTTTATTTTTATAGTATTGTTATTATTGTATAAATATGCTCCTAGTTCTGATTATTTCATTCTACATTAGTTAATAGAATTTCTCAAAAATGATGATTTTATAATGTTGATACTACAGTATAAATTACTCTTCTGATTTTATTTACTTCATTCTCCATCAATTCATAAGTTTTCATATGTCTTTTAAAATAACTCATATCCTCCTTTGTTACAGCATAATTATCCTCCATCACATTCATTTACTATACCTTCTTGAGACATTTCTCACCTGATGACATTTCCTTCATTTCTAGGGTTTGCCAATATAAAAAGAGCTTCTGTGAATATTGTGTACATATGTCTTTTCCCGTTCCTTTGATATCTTTTGGCATTGGTATAATTTTATACAGGGTGTTATTTGACATTTGTCAAACATATGGAAGATAGACATTTTATCAAAGTCTACAATGTAATGGTTTTTATGGTCAAAGATGGTGATAAGACATCTACAAAGATATCTATGATGCACAATATTACCATGTCAGGAGCATCAGAAGAGAAAAAACATTGTTATATGAAATTTAAGGTGAACATCTTTATTAATCTAGTTGATAGAACATAGACATACCAAGCTACTTTCAGTGATTTACCACTGCAGTCAAAAAATGAATAAAAGTGATGATCCCCACAAATACTGGTAGAATATTTTATCTATCCACATAAAATGATATAATTACTAATTCTAATGCAGATTACTTATTCTGTATAGTTGTTAATTTATAAAATGTTCTCCTATTTCTGATCATTTTATTTTTCATCAGTATCATACCTTATTTGAGACATTCCTTAATTGATAGTATCCCCTTCATTTTTAGATTTTTTCCTTTTTTTGCCAACACAAAACGAGCTACTATTAATACTTTGTACTTATATGGCCTTTCCCTCTTTCTTTGATCTCTTTTACCTATAGGACAAGCAGTGTTATAACTGAGTCAAAGGGTTATAATTCCTTAATAATTCTTCACATATAATTACAAATTAATTTCCAAAATGCTATATGCAATAACAGGTATGCCAACAGTGTAAAAATGTTCCAGTTTTCCCAAAGTCACTCTAACATTTACAATTTTTGTCATCTTTGCATTTTGGTGGGTTTGAGATACAATCTCAGAATTATTTTAATTTGCATAGCTCTAGTTAATAGTGATTTAGAGCACTTTTGCATATGGTTTTAGATAGATTGTTGCTGGTTTTTTCCCTTTAAGGACTGTCTCTTCATATCCTTAGATCTTTTAGAACTTGAGGAATGAATCTTCCTTATAAATGTGAATCCATTCCTTACATATTTTGGAAATGAAATATCTATCAGTGATTATTGTTGTGAAGTTTTTCCTAGCTAATTGTTTCCCCTTTAATCATAATATTATTAGAATTGCTTGACCAAAACATAGTTCAATAATATATAAATAATCCATTTTATCTTCTGTCATTGTCTTTATTCTTTGTTTGGTCATGAACTTTTCTGCTATTTATAGATGCTACTGGCAGCTTTTCCTGTTATTTTTTTTTCCTAATTTGTTCATGATGTGATCTTTCATATATAGATCATATAAACCATTTGGAGCTTTTCTTTAGATAAAGTGTGGGGTGTTAGTATAAACTTGCATCTCCTTTCTTCTCTGTTCTTTCCCTCCCTTCTTTTTGTTTTTCTTCTTTTCCTTTGTCCTGCTCTCTTCTACCCTTCATTCCTCTTTCCTTATCACCTCTTCCTTAGTAATAGTTTCCATTACTATAGTTTCCAATACTAGTACTATGCAAATGATCCCCAAACATCTATCCTTAGCCTTATGTTTTTTTTTCCCCTGAATCTCCAAATGTTTAATATATATCTACACCATCTATCTGTCACCAACTCAAAGTCAACATATGTAGACATAAGCTTATTAGCTTCTGCTAAGGCCCAGGCACATGGAAATCAGAATATTTCAGACTTAATCTATGCATAATATAATGACAGTTGCTATACCCGAATGATCTACTTCACATTCCAAATAGGGATGTAGGGAACTATGTCCAGAGAAGCAAAGTGTGTCTGTATTATTGTTGCATATTCTGATTCTTTTAGGTCAAAGTAAACCTCCTGTGTTAAGTGTTCAATGAGTTATGAGTATCTGAATTGGTCCGAATGTAAAAACTTAACTGAGAAACTGGCGGTATTGATGTAGTGTCTCCTAAATCTTTCCACTCATTACTCTCATCCAGGCTTTCATTGCTTCTAGTCTGAACTACTTTAAGAACTTCTTAAGAGTTTCTTTTGTCTTCTAGTCTCTACCTTCCCCAGTCCACTCTTCACAAAGCTATGGGCATAGTCTTTTAACACACAAGATTAATCATGGCACTTCTCATCAAAAATAATTGTTGTTTATTGTCAAATAAGGAAATATTAGCCCTTTATTCTGAAGATGGCAAGGTAGAGGCAGCAATTTAACCTAACTCTTCCAACATTCCCTTCTAAACAACTTTAAAATAAGGCATTGAATCAAATGCTGGAGTGAAACATGCAGCAAAAGATCAAAATGAGACATTATTTCTATTCCGAGACAATTTAGGAGGTTGGGAAAAGTCCTGTGGCAACAAGATGAGAATGGGATGAAGGGCCTGTAACAGTAAAATCAGTTGTGGGCCTATGAGGCTATTCCGTCAGCACCAGCAGAGATGACAGCTTTAGGAACTCTAAGCCCAGAGACCTTCCAGGACAGAGAGAAGTATTAGTGCTATTGGCTACAAGGAAACAGGGGCCCTCTCTGGGAAAAGACCAAAGCACAGACTTTGAAAAAGAACGGTGAACAAACCACATCCCTATTTGGAATGTGAAGTAGATCATTCGGGTATAGCAACTGTCATGGTATTATGCATAGATTAAGCCTGAGAGATTCTGATTTCCATGTGCCTGGGCCTTAACAGAAGCTAACAAGCTTATGTCTGCATATGTTGACTTTGAGTTGGTGACGGATAGATGGTGTAGATATATATTAAACATCCCCCAGATGCCAATTTGGAAGCACTGAAAAACAAAAGCCTCCCAGCACTTTTTGCAAAAACTCCTGAAACTTAATACAATGCTCCATTACCCCATCTTCAGAGTCTAATATTAACTTAAAGTTCAAAGTCAAGAAAAAGACTGGGAAAAAATGAGTGAAGGAAAGAAAGATCATAAAAAGTTACTATAGTGACAGAGAAGATAAAAAAAAACTCAGAAGATTACAGGAATATGAAAAAATTTAGAAGTAAAGCCTCAAAAGAAAAAAAATGCATTTTAGACATAAACCCAACAAGAATTCCTGGAAAAGCTAAATAGATTAAAGTAGTAGATGGAAAATAGGAAAAATAAGTGAGAGTGATGCAAGAAAACTATGAAAAGAGAATTAAAGCTTAGTAAAAGAGGTGCAATAAAATGCCAAAGAAAATCACACTTAAAAAAAAAACAGAATTGGCCAAATGGAAAAAGAGGCACAATGATTTACTGAAGAAAGGAACCCCTAATAAAGCAGAATTAGGCATGTAATAAAGAGGTACAAAAGTTAACTGAAGAAAAGAATTCCTTAAAAATTAGAATTGGGCAAGTGTAGACATCAAGATAAAACGAAATAAAAAATAATGAAAAATAGAAGATAATGTGAAACATTTCATTGGTAAAATGACTGACCAGAAAATAGATTGGGGGTGGGGGGGCAGGGAGAGTGGGAGAGAGTTGGGTATAGGAATCTATCTTAATAGGGAAGTAGGAGGGGAAGAGACTAAGAGAAAGGAGGAGTGAAAAAAGGGAGGTCAGATTAAAGGATGTTGTGGTCAGAAGCAAAAGATGCCTTTGAGGAGGGACAGGGTAAAAAAAAAATACGAAGAGAATAAACATGAGAAAAAAGAGTACAGGAAAATGTACCACTAATATGGTAAATATGAATGACCTGAAATCACCCATAAAATGGCAACAGATGGAAGAATGGATTAGAAACCAGAATCCAACAATATTTTGTTTACCAAAAACACACTTGAAACAGAAAGACACACATAGACTTAAAATAAGGAACTGGAGGAAAATTTATTATGCTTCTGTTGAGACTAAAAAGAAAAGGCAGGAGTAGCAATCATGATTTCAAACAAATCAAAACCAAAAATAGATCTAGTTAAAAGAGATAATCAAGGAAACTGTATTTTGATAAAACGTATCATAGATAAATGACTACCATCAATACTAAATATATATGTACCAAAAGATAGAGCATCCAAATTCTTAAAGGCTTAAACAAAACTCATGCAGCCAAAATTAAAAGGAAAGCAGGAAAGGGGAGGAGGGAAATGATATTACCGCAAGTTTCTCTGATCCAGGTCCCATTTCTCAAATATATAGGAAAAGGAGTGAAATTTATAACAAGTGCAATTCTTTGATTGACAGCTGATCAAAGGATAGACAGTTTTATAAATGCTCTAAATCCCTATTGATTAGAGAAATGCAAATTAAAACAATTCTGAGGTATCACCTCACATCTATCAGATTGGTTAACATTGCAAGAAAAAAAAGACTAGAGGGGATAAGGGAAAATTGGGACACTAATACACTGTTAGTGGAATTATGAACTGATTCAACCATTTTAATTTGGATTCTAGTTATTTGTATGTGCTTCATCCTTCAACTAATGTTCAAGATTCTTTAAGATTCAAAATGTATATACACTATAGTATATGGTAGATGTTTTATAAATGCTTATTGAAATTAAACCCCTTCACCTACTTTTTTAAAATTTATTTTTAGTTTTCAACTTTCATTTCCATCAGTTTTAAACTTTCTCCCCTTTTTGTTCTCTTTTCTCCCTAAGACAACATGCAGTCTACACATATACAATCTACACATACATTCCTATTAAATACATTTTCACATTAGTCATGTTGCATAGAAGAATTATAAAGAATGGGAGAAACCATGAGAAAGGAGGAAAAGAGCAAAACAAAATAAAACAAAAAAGAAAATAGTCTTCCTTGCTCCACACTCCAACTCCATAGTTCTTTCTCTGGATGTGGATGGCATTTTTTATCATGAGTCCTTTGGAATTGTTTTAGGTCCTTGCATTGCTGAGAAGGGCTAAGTCTACCAAAATCAGCCCTTGAATACTGGAGCTGTTTCTGTTAACAATGTTCTCCTGGTTCTGCTCACTTCACTCATCAGTTCATATAAGTCTTTACAAGATTTTCTGAAGTCTTCCTACTTATCATTTCTTACAGCATGGTAGTATTCCATTGCTTTCATATATACCACAACTCATTCAGCCATTCCCCAATTCATGTGCATCCCCTCAATTTCTAGTTCTTGGTCACCACAAAAAGAGCTGTTATAAATATTTTTTATGCATGTGGGTACTTTTCCCACTTTTATGATCTCTTTGGGATAGAGCCCTAGAAGTGGTATTGCTGGGTCAAAGGGCATGCACATTTTATAGCCCTTTGGTCATAGTTCCAAATTGCTGTCTGTAATGTTTGGATCACATGACAACTCTACCAACAATGATTTAGTGTTCCAACTTTCCCACATGTTCTACATTTATCATTTTCCAGTTTTTTCATGTTAGCCCATCTGATAGGTGTGATGTGGTACCTTAGAGTTGTTTTGATTTGCATCTCTTTAATCAAGAGTGATTTAGAGTATTTTTATATGACTATAGATAGCTTTCATTTCTTCTTCTGAAAACTGCCTGTTCATATCCTTTGATCATTTAATAATTGGGGCCTTCATCTACTTTTAAAGTTAAGGGTGAAGAGTCCCATAATGTGGCAAGAGGCATCCTGTGATCAATAGAGATATTGGCATACTAGCTCTAGTTTCAGTTTTTAAATGTCCTCTCTTCCCATTCTGCCAGGTTAAAGGTAAAGGGAATCATATAATGGAAATTTGGGCAGTCTGTGAATATCTACACTGAGTACCCTTAGAATGAACTCTGAGTATCATAATCTATTGATACAGATCCTAGAAATCTTACAAAATAATCATAACCCAAATGTCAGATTGTGATCTATGGATGGAGTTAGTTTAATATGAGAGATATGCTTCTAATAATAATAACAATCTTCATGGCTCATTTTGTCTCTACCCAAAGTGCTTCCTGAAAAGATTAGAATCTGGCTGACGTTTTCCAAAGGCTCACCAGGTTCCTGATGGCACTGAGACTAAAATAAATAAATAAATAAATAAATAAATAAATAAACAAACAAACATAAATAAATAAATGAATGAATGAATGAATAAATAATCATGAATAGGCATATTAAAGTCAGAGAGAAAAAAAGAAGTTATTACTTTCTGTTTAGCAAAAGAAGTTAGAGTTCCTCATTTACAAAGTTTAATTTCCCTTCTTTACTGAATTTTAATTGCAATCCCTGAAAAATCTCAGTCTACAACTCAATGAAATCCCTGATGAAGGACTAGAATCCAGACCCTCAGTAAACTCTCAGTGTCTATCCTTGACTTCTCTTTGACTCCACTTTTGAATCTTTTTGTTCCTTTCCTCCAGTACATATTAACCAATTCTAACTCCTAAGCTCTCTTTTGGTCTTTCTCTATATCCCAGTATAATCCTATGGTCCCTACAACACTCAACACAGAGCAACCAGGCTTTGCATCTCAGGATTAGCCATGAAAGTTCCTCCAAATAACTATATATTCTTTGTACATGCTTTTTTTTTCTCTTTCTATGTTGTTCTTCTATATCATACAGTCTAGTGAAGAAATTATTTGATTTTCTTTGATACTCATTACATTACACTTAGAAAGTGCCTAATTTATGCAAGGTGTTGTTTGATATTTGTCAAATATGTAGAAGATATATTTTGGTAAAGACGGGGTCCATGCATTAATGCTCAAAAAAACTGATAAAACATCCACAAAGATATCTGTAATGCAAAATGTCACCATGGTAGGAGAATTGGGGTGGGGGCTGGAACTGTTGTGTAAGATCTGAAGGGAACATCTTTATTAACATAGTTGATGAGGTATAGATAACTCAGCCTACTTTTAGTGATTTTCCACTGAAAGGAGAGAATGGAGGAAGGTGATGATTCCCATAAATACTGATGGACTATTTCCTCTATTTATGCCAAAGAATATCTTTCATAGAGTTCTTAAAGTCAGTAATTCTGCATCCTTATTTGGCCCCAGATACTAAATTAACTTGTCCCAGACTCCAGAATTACAGATTTTTAACTGTGTTTCTGAATCAGTAAGTGATAAGAGCAAACAAGTACACTCTAGTCTACCTATCCTTGCCACTTGCATGTATTGCCTCAGTTCAAACACAACAATAACAACAGCAGCAGGAGCAACAACAGCAAAAAAAAAAAAAAATAGCAACAGCAGCATTTTATATGTCTTTAGGATTTACAAAGTGCTTTAAATATATTGTCTTATTTGATCCTGAAAGCAACTTAAGGAGTTTGGCATCATTGTCACCACCAACATAATCATCTTCACCATCAGTGTGATTGTCAGCATCATCATCATCATTGTCATCATCATCATCATCATCATCATCTTCTACAAATGAGGAAACTTAAGTTCAAAAAGGTAAATTGATTGACCAAGGATCACATAGCTAAAAAGTGTCTAAGATGGGTTTGGAATTCAGAGTCTTCCTGATTCCACAACCAGTCCTCTGAACCCTACTAGATGTCTTGATGTTTACTGTTGCCTTCAAAGTGGTGACCCAAAAGACCATGAAGAAAAAATAACATTATCACAAGCACACATTGCTCTGTGAATTCTTTTCTTTATTTTTCTCTTTCATGTGTCTCCTAGTCTAAAGAGGAACTAAATTTTAAAATAAGGTCCTACAAATAAATGGTTAAAATGAACTTCATGACTTTATGACCAAAAAATGAGAACAATTCCAGAGGCAGTTACAAGGAAGCTTTTGTATCTTTGTAATAGTGTCGCAATGGCTATTAATCATGTTTTAATTAAATGTTTCCTGATAGAAATCAGATTCATTAAGCCACCCACAGATCAGTTAACTGAGAGTTTGTCATTACATAACTAATTCTGCTGAATATGTTACAATGAATTGGATCTGTACATTTTTATAATAAAAAAAAGGCAGATTTTTTTTTCTGAGCTGTCTTTTTCAACAAATGCATTTAAAAAGCCTTATCCACAGAATCATCTGCATTAGTTCTGAGTATGCAAATCTATTTGTCATTCACAGCCAACTTTTTAATACAGTAATAATCATCATAGTGACTACAAGAGATGTGGCAAGAATGTAGTTTGCCAAATAAATATTTCACAACGAAGGTTCGTTTTAAAATGTTATATTAAAGGTGGCTCTCCGTCAAAGTACTCTTCAATAGCTTTTGCCAATACATATTTTATTTGTGTTTGGGACTTGGCGGAGGGTGCAAATTTAATACTGACATTTTCAGGCTAATAGGATTTAATCTTTGGATTGGGTGCTTGGTTGGAATTTCTGGGCCCTTAGTCAAGTCATACCCATGAACAGGTCACATCTGCTGATAATCATGGTTACCCACAGTTGTATTTGCGTCAATGGAAAAGTAAATATTCTATCCCATTACATTTCAACTCTAATTTCATTTAATCAACTCTAGGTGAAGAAGATAATTTCTAAACATTATGTTCTCTTCTAGATAATTTTTTTTTGCCACCTAGTTAATATTTTTAAAGACGTGGGAAAGTACTAGGAACAGGCTCATGATTTCAATACTGTAGGAAATTCTCTAGTGAAAATACTCCCTCTCTGAAAAATTGGGAAAAAATTTTTACAACCAATGTCTCAGATAAAGGGCTCGTTTCCAAAATATACAGAGAATTGAGTCAAATCTATAAGAATACAAGTCACCCCGCAATTGATAAATGGTCAAAGTATATGAACAGGCAGTTTTCAGAGGAAGAAATTAAAGACATCTATAACCATATGAAAAAATGCTCTAAATCACTATTGATTAGAGAAATGCAACTCAAAACAACTCTGAGATACCACATCTCACAGGTCAGATTGGCTGAGATGACAAAACAGAAAAACGATAATGCTGGAGAGGATGTGGAAAAATTAGAACACTAATGCATTGTTGGTGGAGTTGTGAACTGATCCAGCCTTTCTGGAGAGCCATCTGGAACTATGGCCAAAAGGCTATAAATAATTTCATACCCTTTGACCCAGCAATATCACTTCTAGGGTTGTATCCTGAAGAGATCATAGAAGTGGGAGGAAGACCCATATGTACAAAAATATTTATAGCAGCTTTTTTTGTGGTAGCAAAGAATTGAAAATTAAGGGGATGCCCATCAATTTGGGAATGACTAAATAAGTTGTGGTATATGAACATAATTGAGTATTATTGTGATATAATAAATGAGGAGCAGGCAGATTTCATATTTACCTGGAGATGCTTATACAAATGGATGCTGAATGAGAATAGCAGAATCAGGAAAAAATTGTACACAATTACAGACACAACATATGTGTGATGACTAACTTTGATATCCTGGACTCAGCAATGACGGGTTATAAGACAAAACCAAAAAACTCATGATGGAGAGAGATGTCTACATTCAGAGAAAGAACTAGAAAGAACAGAGTTTGAATGCAGATTGAAGCAAACTAACTGCTCTCGTTCTTTTTCTTGTTTGGTTTTATTTCCTCTTTCCCATTGTTCATTCCATCAGTTACAACCGTTCTTTACAACCTGACTAATGTCTAACATGAAAGTATTTGCAGATCCTATACTTGATTACATGCAGCCATGGGGGCGGGGGGAGGGCGGGGGAGGAGAGGGAGGGGGAGAAAATTTGAAGAGACTGTGGAACTGAATCCTGTAAACTAAAAGTAAACAAATTAATAAAGACAAAAAAAGAAAAGAAAAAACTCCTTCTCCCAGATGAATTCTGTAAAATTGCCCAGCAAATTGAAAGATTAAGACTTGCATAGAATTACATAAAAGGAATGTTTAAAGTTGAGATTTGAATCCCAACTTGAAACCTTGCTCCAAGACCAGCTGTCAATCCACTATTAGACGTCTCCTTACCACTACCACCACCCCATTTGATGTTAACTTGTTTTTAGTTTGTCCATTTTCTACTTACTTACAAATTCTGGTAATAATAACTAGATAGATAGAAGATAGATAGATAGATAGAAAGATAGATAGATAGATAGATAGATAGATAGATAGAAAGATAGATAGATAGAAAGATAGATAGATAGATAGATAGAAAGATAGATA
>JAQQSV010018419.1:0-11403 GCA_028646515.1 Pseudochirops corinnae | reverse complement strand
CACATATTTGAGTGGTCTAGTAATTTTCTTTGATAGAATTATCTATTGTTTCTATTTATTCTTTGACATATAAATTCTTTAGGATTAAGTTATTTAGTTTACAATTAAATTTAATTGTTAATCCTTTCTTCAAAAACCCTTTACTGAATATAGTTTTGTTGGGTTGTGGTCAGTAAAGGATGTGTCTAATATTGATGTATTTTCTGTGAGGTTTCTATGCTATAATACTTGGTAAATATTTGTAAAAGTGGCATGCACAGTTATGAAATATGTATTATCCTATCTGTTCACATTAAGAGATAACTTTTTCTAAAATTCTATTCCAGATTTCAATTTCTTTACTTCTTTGTTAGATTTTTCTATGTCTGAAAGAGGTACACTGATAACCTCAATTATTATGATTTTAGTGTCTATTTCTCCTTGTAATGTATTTAACTTACTTTCAGTATTTAGAAGCTATGGCATTTAATGCATATATGTTAAATGCTGATAATTTATTGTCTATAGTAACTTTCAACATAATAAACTTTTCCTGTTTATCTTTTTAAATTAAGCCTATTCTTGCTGTTTTCTTACCTGAGATCATGACTACCACCACCCTCCCTCCCCCACCCATCGTTTTTTAAGTTCAACTGAAGAATAAGCTGAAGTTGGATTTTCCTCCAGACCTTAATTTTAACTTGGTATGAATCTATGATTTTGGTGTGTTTCTTGTAAACAATATATAGTTGGAATCTGCTTTCTAAACCATCCTGTTATCTTCTATTTTATGGGTGAATTCATCCTATTCACATTCTCAGTTGTGATCACTGAGTATTTCCTTTCAGCCTTATTCTTTTTCTTCTCTTTCTTCTCTGTTTCCTCCCCTTTACCAGGAAGAAGGTAGTGACAGAGGTATGGGCTCAAAGTAATCTCTGCTTGATGAATCTGTTTATACTTCTTTGCCCCTTTTATTTTCCCAAAATCACTCCCAGGTTCCCTATGTGATTTAACTCCCTCTTTAAAATCTTTGGTGATATTAGGGTCCTCAGAGGACACATTTCTTCTTGCCCTATTAGAATGTAAACACTTCATCCTCGGATAGTCCCTTCCCATTGTTCACATATTGTTAGTGTTTTATACTTCTCTTTAATCCTGTGCTTGCATTTCAAAGTTGTTGTTTTTTTTTTCCTCAGCTCTGGTCTTTTCAAAGTCTCTCATTTTACTAGAGGTTTATTCCCTCCATGTAGGATTATACTCAGGTTTTCTGGGTAAATTATTTCTTGTGGTAAGCCTACATCTCTTGCCTTTTTAATTTCCAAATTCCAAGCTTTCCTCTTTTTTGTAGAAGTATCTCTGAATCTTTTGTGACCCTGAATGTGGCTCCTGGTTGCTTGAACTCATTCTTTCTAGCTGCTTGAAATATTTTCTCTTTGACTTGGAAGCTCTAGATTTTTACTATGATGTGTCTGGGAGTTTTCATTTGGGGGTTTCTTTCAGGAAGTAACTGATAGATTCTTTTTATTTTCCTTTTTCCTTGGATTTTAAGACATCTGAGAAGTTTCCTTGAAGTATGTTGTCTTGGCTCTGGTTTTTGCATGGCTTTTCACTATGTTTTCCAAGTCAGTTGTTTGGTTTTTTTTCTGCTTCTTTTTTTTTTTTTTGAGGGCAATTGGGGTTAAGTGACTTGCCCAAGTTTTTTGTGTGTGTGTTAAGTGTCTGAGGCTGGATTCAAACTCAGATCCTCCTGACTCCAGGGCCGGTGCTCTATTCACTGCGCCACCTAGCTGCCCCTTCAGTTGTTTTTTCTATGAGATACTATACATTTTCTTCTATTTTTTTTCATTGACTTTAATATTTCTTGTTTTCTCATGTAGTCACTGGTTTTGATTTTATCCATTCAATTTCCAGAGAGTCTATTGCTTATTTTGTACCTCTTGTGCCAAACTGTTAATTCTTCATCCTAGTCTTTCCACTAGAACTTTCCTTTCTTTTCTAATCTTTTCCTCCAGAAAGGAGGAAACTATAATGAATAATTAATTTATAAATATAACTTTCCTCCTGAATTTCTAGTTGACCTAGTGACCAACTTATGTTTATCTTTGAGACTTTGTAGAGCTTGAGGAGTTATTTTCTTCTGGGTTTGTGTTTTGGGTGTCCCAAGCTTCATAAAAGTTAACATTGCTTGGAGCAGCTAGGTGGCATAGTGAATAGGGTACTAGCCCTGAAGTCAGGAGGGCCCGAGTTCAAATGTGGCCTCAGACACTTAACACTTACTAGCTATGTGACCCTGGGCAAGTCACTTAACCCCAACTACCCTGCCTTCCCCCCTCAAAAAAAAAGGTAACATTGCTTTAATTTTTGTTTGCTCATTCTTCTAGGCTTACATCCTGAATTAAAACTTTGTGTTTGGGCCAGGCTCTATAAGGAGAATTCTGGAATGTTGGGGCCTTATTTGGCATTTATTTCTATTAACTCAGGTTATGCTGCTGCTTTTTCTGCATATTAAGTACCATGTATTTTCTTGGGGCAGCTAGGTGGTGCAATGTGCAGAGCTCCAGGTCTGGAGTTCAAATCCAGTCTCAGACGCTTACTAGCTATGTGACCCAGGGCAAGTCACTTAACTCTGTGACAGTTTCCTCATCTATAAAATGAGCTGGAGAAAGAAATGGCAAACCACTCCAGTATCTTTGCAAAAACTACTCGAATGGGGTCATGAAGAATCAGACATGACATTACTGAAATGAGTGAACAACAACAATTTTCTGGATCTTAGTAGGGGCTCAGGTTAGAGAGTTACAAAATTTTAGCACACTCTATGATCAAGGGAGCTATCTGATTGCTGCCCTCCTGCACTGTATTTTGTGGGCTCCTACTCCAGGCTTGGGGCTGGGCAATGAAAACAGTGGAAGTGGACTTGCCCCGGTTGGTGTTCCAGTAGACAGAGGCTAGACCCAATTTATCAGTTAGCTTGAAAACTCTATAGGCTTAGAGCAAAAGAACTGAAGGCTTGGCCTTGGTCCACATTCCATTACCTGGTTACTCAGCTACAGGCCCCAGCCCAGGTTTATGATATGAATCAATGAAATGGCTCTGGGGTCAGAGAGACAAAGCTACAGGTTTCAGCACTCTGGCACCCAGCTACCATATAATTTTTAAACCTTATTCCTATATCAAAGCAGCACAGCTACAGGCTCATCCCAGATCTGCCCCCCCTACCCCAATATATAGTTACAGGCCCCCCAGCCTCAGTCTGAATTGGATCTAAGATAGAGGTAGGTCAACACAGCCAACGGCTCACTCCTTTTCCTGCTCTCTGCCCAATCCAGTCCTTATGCTGAAAGGCTTTTCTGGGGCCTCCTTAGCTGTATCACTTCTCATTGTCTACAAGCCTTCAGGGCTTGAAAAATGAACCACTGTGGGTTTCTCTTTAGATCTCCTAATCATCACTCAGTCTGGTGTTCTTCCTCAATCTTTGTTGGTAGGGAGAGAAAGAGCTGGAATATATTGTTTCCTTTTTTTCTGTCCTGGGCCTGCTTTTCTTCTCCTTCTATGAAGGTGATTTTATCAGCTCTCATGGATTTTAACTACCATCTCTATGCTGATGATTCTCAAATATACCTAGTTTACCCTAACCTCTATGCTGACCTCCAGTATCACATCTCTAATTGCCTGCTGGACATCTCAAACTGGATATCCTGTAGGTATTTTAAACTCAACATGTACAAAACTGAACTCAATATCTTTCTGCCCAATTTCTCCTTTCTTTTAATTTCCCTGTTACTGTTAAGGATACCACCATGGTCCCAGTTACCCAGATTCACAGATATTATCCTCAACTCCTCACTATCATTTACACCCCATATTCAATCTTTTGCCAAGGCCTCTTGATTTCATCTTTGCAACATTTTTCAAATACACCTCCTTCCTTCTTCTGATACTGCCACTAAACTGCTCCTAATTTCACACCTGGACTATTGCAATAGCCTGCTGGTTGGTTTTCCTACCACAAGTCTCTCCCCCTGATTTTCCTAACGCCCAGGTCTGACCCCATCACTATCCCAGTCAATGAACTCTAGTGTTTTTCTAACACCTCCAGGATCAAATACAGAATTCTCTCTTTGAAATCCAAAGTCCTTCATAACCTAGCCCTCACTTACCTTTCCAATTTTCTTATCCACTTGCACTTCACCATGTACTCTTCAAACCAGTGACACGGACCTCCTTCTATTCCTTGAACAAGACACTCCATGCCTCAGCTCCAAACATTTTCTCTACCTGTCCCTCATGCCTAGAAAGCTCTCCCTCCTCATCTACTTCCTGGCTTCTCTGGCTTCCTTCAAGTCTCAGATAAAAGCTCACCTTCTACAGGAAGCTTATCCTAATTCCTCTCAAATCAGTGCTTTCCCTCTGTTGATTAAAATGGCAATTGTTTCTGTTCTGGCCAGAAATTCTGAGGTTCTTCCCCTCTCAGACTGATTCTTTTATGAAGGCAAACTAAGCCATCTTTTGCCTCATTTCTTAAGTATACTTTAATTACCAAACAGATGCTGCCTTAAACAAACTGAAACCTGGTAAAGACCCGAGCTTAAAAAGGCTAAGGTCTCTCACTATATCACCAGTCATCCTGTCCCATGTCTTGCACTGGACTCTGATGACTCTGGACAGTGAGGCTGATGACTTTACACAGTTCTGCCTCACTTAAAGCCAATTTACTTGCAAGTCAAGACATCACCCTCCTGATGTCATTGATCCTATTTGAGAACTGAGGACCAATAACAACAACCACAATTTCCTATTTATCTTGCATATATAGCTTATCTGTATATAGTTGTTTGCATTTTATCTCCTCCATTAGATCATGAGTTCCTTAGGGTCAGGGGCTATCTTTTGTGTTTCTTTGTATCCTCTAGTACTCAGCACATTCCCTGGCACACAGTAGGCACTTAAATAAATGCCTACTGACAAACTTATTTCATATTACATGCTAAGAGTTTTTTTGCTCTTTTTCTCTACAAAAGTTGAATGATTAGGGTACATATTTGTGGTATGCCTTTAACTTTGGTAAGGGAATGCAAGGGACATGTTTGGCTGAGTAATGCACAGGGTGTACAATTTGGAAGTACCAACTTCCAGACTGGGGCTGGGGAGAACAAGCTATATGTTCTGTGAGGGCTTACCAACCTATCATTTATCTTTATGAATGATTCTAAAACCTTCTCAACAAACAGAATCTTAAGCCTCTTCACAATTTTTCCCTAGAAGAATAATCCGGTTTTAATCACCAGTCATGAGAGCAGGATGGAAAGTTAAGAGTGAATAATTATTTTGGTTTCACTCCCCAAGTCTGACTTCCTGACCATTGCTTATGGAGCTGCACAGTGACATCTACTGGTTACACTTACATACTCTATCAAGAATCACTACCTTCACAGTTGCTACAGTTTGTCCTTCCTTCTCAAAGAGGACCATGACATCAGGGAGGTGACGCCATGACATGCAAGTGAATTGGATATAAGTGAGGGAAGGCTGTGCAAGGTCACCAGCCTCACTTTCCCCTCCAGAGCCATCTAGGTCCAATAGCCAGATATAGATCAGGACAACTGGAGATGGCCCAGGATGCAGTTCTTAGGAGTCTAATTTTAACAATCTAACTTCTAACAGGACAAAATCCCAGGCCTGGGAATTTTAAATCAAGCGTCCCACTCCTGATTCTACCATGAACACCACCTATAATATATGCCTGTAGTCTTAAGGGGGCACATCATAACTCCATCAGATTGCAAATTCCTTGAAGGCAGGGACCATGATTCCTTCCTCTAGTTCTCTCCATGTTATCTAGACAGTAATTTTGCCTATGGGGAAGAAGTGGTATTGACTGGCTGACAGGAGTTGGCTTTAATCACCACCTTCGTCAAAGCCAGTGGGGCCACGCATTGGCTGACTCTTCATGAAGTGGGTCATAAGACGAATTTCAAAGTCCTCATTTGAACCTAAGTCGCTAACCAGTGGGTTGTTTGCTGTAAGATAAAATGTGACCCAGAGAACACCCTACCCAGTCGGAGAGAAAACCTGGAAGGCTAACTTGGGATAATCAGTGCAGAATTTCCAATACTGACTATCTATTAAGAATTTTTGATTGGAGGCGGCTCTACCCGAGAGCCCAGAGGACCAAGCTCACCAGGTTCATCCTGGATGAAAAAGGACCAGCCAACATTTACATTACGACAAGTGGGTATATTGTGTGAACGTCTCTTAAAAGACTATATGAAGATAGAATTCGGGAGGAATATGAGCAAATCCTCAATACAAAATTAGAAGAACAGTATGAATCTTTTGTGAAATTCACACATGATCACACATGTGATGACATGGGACAAGGCCAACAAGCTATATGTCTTGTATTTTCTTTGCATATCTGGGTACCTGGTCTGACCTCAAGAGATAGCTGCTGTACACTTTTGCAACTGGTTTGATATCAACATTTCAGCTCCAATTTTGCATCCTGAGAACACTTAAAATATCTCTGCAGGTCCATTTTTATATAACTTGAAAGACCTTGAAACTTTCTGGTTGCCACAAAGCATAACTTTCTTTTCTGCTCAGCCAATAAAACAGCTGTGCCCTATCATGAGATATTTCCCAAACACAAAATACATGGAGCAGCAGTTTAGCAATGTAAGCCTTTATTGGCGCTAAGGAGATGGAACGTCTCCCCAAGCCCAGTTCTGTAAGGTGTATGTGCGCATGTGTATGAGTATGGGTGTGCGTGTGTATATGTGAGTGTGTTTTTTAAGTTATTAATTGTACTGTTCAAATTTTCTGATCTTGGGGATCCTGGCTGTGAATTTGATGCACCACAATTATGGTTACCAACATTTTTTGGTCTACGAGGATCAGTAATATTTTGGTGACCATAGAAGTTATAACTGTGGATTGTTTTGTGTGTAGCTATTATTGTTAAATACAGGGACTATTTTCAGGCACAGAATATTAATCATAATTTAGGTTGGACGGTAGATGTGATTATGATGACAGAGAGAGGTTTTTGTGCTTGTAGGTTTTATATACAGCATGGAATTAGTACAAACTGGAGAAAGAATCATTTGACCTATGGACTGGGCCTAGCCATGCTAAGAAAACACCTTGACTCCAAGCCTTAAAATACACACTTGAAGTCTGCAGCTCACAGCGGCTTGTGTGCTCATTTACACAACCAGCAGCTCCACCAACACTTTTGACCTCTCAGAAGAAAAGTCTTCCCCAAGAGCAATAAGTTTTGCTTATCTCGGTGTCACACAAGTGAATGAGGGTGGCCCTGCTTGGTCCAGCATCATATTGTTACAGTTAGTAATGGTACATTCATCTTGGGTCATTAGACTAGAAACAGAACTTCTATCCCACATTCAGGTTTTTTCAAATTCTTCCAAGATGCTTGGCTGCTTAGATTTTTTTTTTAGAGGGTGCAACCCCTGCCCTGAGTTGATAACATGTTGTTCTTCTCCTTTAAATTTCCAAGGTTGAAGGACAGAAAGTAACCTCTGTTTTGAGGGGGTAAAAGTTCAGTGTACTTTTTTTTTACCGTGGATTTTCAAGGACCATATTCCACAGCAATGCCTTGTTTCATTTATTATTGTTTCTTGAAAGTTAGATGTTTTTAGTTTAAATATAGGCTAGAATTTTAAATTAGGGCTTATTTTGAAAAATGCTGAGTTTAGTTCAAATGTATGCCAATGCCTTCTGGGTGGATAATATTCAGAGACAATTGTTCTTGATCAGACAGCATAGAGAAACCTTTTGGAATAGTCACATTTGCAGACTGCCTATTGATGAATGTCTTTGACTTAAATCTAACCAAAAAACTACGATGTTATCCTTTGTACATTTTCATTATGTAGTGTTAATGAGCTTAGTTGCCAACCAATAAAATATTTAAGCTATTTGTTTACCTTGCCTTCTTAATATTGTTATTAAACATTTATTGAATTTGTATGATTTTATAGGAGGCTGCTTTGATCATTTCCAGAGTTTAACATGACATGGAAAATTTTGTTTTTTCTCCCCCAGCCCAGAGGTGTTCTTTAATAATTAAAGAATTATTTTGTATCAAAAAAAAAAAAAGAATTTTAGCTGAGGAGTGACTGCTGAGAGATCAGGAGCTTGGCTAAAAAATTTCTTCAGGACACTTATCAAGCTCTCAGTTTCTCCAATAGAGAGGGCCTCTACCTGGCCTTGCAACCAAACATTTTTCCATATTTCTTTAAGACAGTGACCCTAATCTAGAAACACATTTTTAATCACAATCTGACCCAGTTTATACTTAGAATACGGTATTCTGAAAGCTACTGCTAAGACAGTATATAGTATAGTGATTGGACCCCTGTAGTTTGGAGTGGGAAATTTTCATAAAGTTTGAGATTATGCAATCTTCCACTTTCTCTCCCGCCCCCCACCCTCCACCTCATTTAGGGATGGTACTAACTGTAGGACAGGGTTTGGGCCTTAATAGTCGGACTATAGTGCTAGTGAACTAACCTGGTCAGAAAAATTCCTAGTGATAATTAAAGTCAGTTCATAAAGTACCAAAAGGGATAAGTTAGGCAGAGGAGAAAATATTTGTTGAGGGAACAAATGAGAGAAACCTCCAGGAAAGATATAGCAGAAATAAGAAGAAGATTAATGCAAGCAATCTGAAGCCAGAAAGGAAAATGTATTTCTCCTTCAGGAGTCAAGTAACTAATGTGGATCCCATAGAATACAAAGTCTAGTTCAGCATTAGTCTAGAAGAAAGCTTTAAGTTCAAGTCAGGGCTGGACTAAAGACATTAACTTAAATGGAACAGATCTATCTAGAGTTAAAAATCTAAAAGTCATCAAGTTTTTAAAAATCTGTGAAATAAGGATATTGAACTTGATGATTTCTAAAGTTTGCTCAACTCTGAGAGTAAGACTTAGTGATCTGGCTTCAGGACAGGTGACAGGGAACAAAACAAGGCAAACTGGTAAAGAATTGGTAGTGACAAGGAGAAGACAATACCTGAAGCCCAAGAACCAAACTGAGGATCACAGTAGCTGGCTCCAGATACAGCCAGATTACTAACATCTACTTTTATGATCTGTTCTCAAAAACATGCCTTCCTCTGCCCTCTCACTTCCACCTATATTTGCTCAATATTTACTATTAGGGCTTTGGATCAACTCTATCCACACCAAACACAAATTCATAAAACTCTTTGCTGGAGTCACAAAGAAGGAGCTAAGTCACTGTGACCTAGGGTACCAGGGTCCCCTTCCTATTTTAGGTCATGACACTTACCCTTTACCCTTCCAATGCCCTGGTCATCCCTTCCCCAGTTCACTATTCCAAGGTTAGTCAGGCCTCTGCCAGGGCCAAAATGATAGTGTCTGTTTTGCCACATACCTGAGGCTTGGGAAGGGTTTATAGGGGTCTGGAGATCTGTAGACTTCATAACCTTTCACACCGGATTAGAGAAAATGCAAAAAAAACAAGAGAAGAGAGGGAATGCATATTAGACTAAGATCAGTGGGCACTTTGAAGGGATGGAGGGGTGGGTAAATAAGGACAGGAGGGAGGAGGGAATCAAGGTAGCCCCTTGAATTATAGTTCAGGTACATAGATGCTAAGGGTGATTACAGGAGCTAGAACTGGGACCAGAGCTTTTGGTAGGGTATAGAGCTTGGCTACATTAATGTCTACAACTTCCCTGAGTTCTGTCCCAAATACTGTGTGTCCCAGAAATATATGACCTTCTCAGACCCCACCCTTGTTTCAATTACCGTTAGAGCTGAGGTCACCACAGTTTTCAACCACCCAGATATGCTCTGTGCCATCTGCTCCACACTTGGCACCACAAGCAGCTTTCCATCTTCATGGAAGGCCAACTTTCCAGTCAGCAAGGCAACCTGCCTTGGAGCCTGGAGAAGACAGCCAGGAAAAATCATTAGGGTAGTCTTCTCCATCCTTTCCTGAACTTTTACTTACCCCATACTACTCTGTCTTGCCCTCACCTGTAGGACACAAGTGACAAATGTGACCAGCTCACTCTCCAAAATAGAGACAAGCTTCTGGCAGGTCATATAGTCAACAAGGCGAGCAAGGCGTCCCAAAAGTTGCCACCACAGCTCAGCTCGGTTCAGCTTCTGCGTTAGCTGCTGTTGACGAAACCATTTTCGGTACATGGAGCCCTTTGCTGAACTGTACTCAGAGAAGCTCTCTACTCGCTCCTGTAGGCCCTGCCGCATCCGATATGTGTCTTCATGCACCTGGTACAGAAGATGGCAAGACAGTACAGCACAGCCACAGACCCAATACACCTACAGCCCAACCCAGTTCTAAGGCCAAAGTAACCCAAAGCCCAGACCATTTATACACAAAGTAGCAACTACATGAATATCTAGAAAAAGTTAAATAAAAGCTCTAAAGGGAAAAAAAAAAGTTAAATACAGAATACAAAGCTTAGAAAAGAAACTGGTACAATCAGGCTTCCAAGCATGGTATATTTTCATGCTGCTGCACAGGTATAACTCTAGATTGAGAGAATACTAACAGCAAGGCACATGTCTGTGTAAGGATGCAGTAAGTGCTAGAACTTTGAAGAGATATTTATCAAAAGGACATGTTAAGTTCCAAAAATTAGTCTCTTGGAGACTAATTCTGGATACATGGAGGGAAATAAATAGTCTCTGGAAATGGTAGACAAATAGAGAAGAAAGTTCTTCTATATATCCCTGATTTCTAGCTTGCCTCTCTAGGGACTTGATAATTTTCCCTCAGATGAGATCAGGGCCTTTCTCTTGATCGAGTTGAAATTTCATCTTACTCTAATCTAAAAAGCCCATTCACTCTATGTATTTTCTGTTAATTCTAATCTATGTAACTTTTTTGAATTCTGTTTGCCATGTGCTTTGATAAGTGGGTTTTACTCCTATTAACTGTCTATGATGATCTTTTATGTAACTAGCATTTTGTAGGAAGGAATTAAGCCTATGGATATGTTTAAGGTAATGCTCCTTCTTTAAGAGTTATGAGGCGAAGTCATTCCCCAATTGATAAATGGTCAAAGGATATGAACAGGAAGTTTTCAAAGGAAGAAATGAAAGATATCTATAAGCATATGAAAAAATGCTCTAAATCACCATTGACTAGAGAAATGCAAATCAAAACAACTCTGAGGTACCTCCTCTCTCACTGGTCAGATTGGCTAAGATGACAAAACAGGAAGATGATAAATGCTGGAGAGGATGAGGAAAAACTGGAACACTAATGCATTGTTGGTAGAGTTGTGAACTGATTAAACCATTCTGGAGAGCAATCAGGAACTATGCCCAAAGGGAAAGTGCATACCCTTGTAATGGTAATGGAATTTGGAGATGTCCCTGTATTGGCTTGGTTTTTGGGTTGAGT
>JAQQSV010018418.1:0-11403 GCA_028646515.1 Pseudochirops corinnae | reverse complement strand
GCTTGAGGCCCAATTTCATCCAAGCCCAGCACTCTATGTTCTTTTCTATCTAATAGCTTTGAGAGTAAGTAATTTACTTAGGGTTACTCAGTTTTTATGGTATCTGAACCCAGGGCTTTTGGACTTCAGTGCCAACCCTCTATCCTTTATAGCATATTCCCACCTTCTTGGTGCCATAAGGATGAGACCAGCTATGAAGGTGAAAATAGGGGTGTCTCTTTTAGAACTCTAAAAGAATGGTCACTGCCTGGGTTAATCAGATACTACTCCATTCCCCACAACTACTAGCCAATTAGTGTAGAAAGTAGAAGCTTCTTCCAGTTCAGGATCTGGCAGTCACAAAATCCTATTCGAATGTTGGAGGATTTTTGTTGTTTGAAACGTGGCAGTTACAAAATCCTATTTGAATGTTAGGGGATTTTTGTTTACCGAGTATTTCATGTTTTTTCAAGTGCTTTTTAGACCTTTTGCAATCAACGCCTCCCCGATGCTAGAGAAATAAAGTGATGTATGCGTGCTAGATAATAATAAGAAATATAGTGCTTGTCATTTGCAAATAGTGCTATTCATTATTCCTTACTTCCACACAGCACATTAGCTGGGTCCTTTTACAGAGGAGGGAACACATGCAGGCTATCTAGTAAACATGACATGTCTATGGTTAGCAGTGCAAATTGGATTAGATTTCATATTCTCTGACAGTCCTTCCCCCTGCTTCATCTCGCATAGAGGCTGACTTTACCCTCAATGTATAATTAAGTTGTCTTTATATAAGGACAACCTTATGCTTAGGTGGAACAGGTGTTTTTTTTTCTTAGTATGCCCTTGTCCAGTATTTGAAACATAGTAGGTACTAAATATATGATTGTTGAATGAATGAATGAAACATTATCCTGCCCCTTCTACGTCCACCTCCCCTTGTATTCTCCCTGCTAAGAGACTCATCTCCACTGCTAGCTTTTCTGTTCATTTTCCATGTGACTTTGGGCAGATGACTGCCTTTAAGATCCTCAGTTTCCTCATTTGTAAAAAGGGGGTTGGAATAGATTGCCCCTGGGGTCCCCTCATACACTGGTGATTCTATTAGTCACTTAAAGTCTCAGCTCCAAAATTTCTTAATTTTATGGCATTTTTGATCAGAATAAACAGTGCCCTTCCGTGGTGGTGTCTGTAAGGGAAAAACGTAAACTTCCAGGTTGATGATTTTATTCTGGTCTCTACTATTATTCACCGGTCATTTGATTTCTAGCAAACAATTTCACTTTTACAGGCCTCTTACAATTCAACTCCAAACCACCTTTCCTGGCTTTCTGCCCCTTACTTTCCTCCTCAACATCCAGCCACATTGGCCTCCTTGCTGTTCTCGATGCCTGACATTCCATTTCAGCAGCTCCAGGTCTTTCTCCATATGTGGAGTGGGTTGCTACCTCTGCCTTTGAGAATCACTAGTTTCTTTCAGACTTCAGCTCAGTTATCATGTGATATCATGCGAGGGCTTTTCTGACCACCCTGCCTCCCCATGATTCCATATAAGGGCTCTTCTATCTCCAAAACACGTACTACATCGTATTCCTTTTTTATATACTTTACGTTTACTCATCTGTACATATATTGCTTTCTCCCCAAGAGGATGTAAACCTTTTGAGGGAAAAGCTATTTCCTTTTTCTGTCTTTGTATCACTTACCCAAAAACACACAGTAAACACCTAGTGATTCTTGTTAAACGAATAAATGAATGAATAAATGGGGGTTGGGGGAGGAAACAAAATGGGGGAGGGTCCTGTTCCCAATATCTCTGGGTAAGATAACGAAATAAGTCATTGCTAATATGAGGTTCCTGAGACCAATCTCATTTTACAAATGGAGAAACTGAGTCCCTGAAAAACAAGGTCACTTGCCTAGGGTGTCATAGGCAATGACTGAGCAGAACTAGGATTTGATACAATTTCCTCTGAATCCAGATACAGCAGCCTTCCATTCTCCTGCATCAGATTTTCTTCCTTGACAGGAAGCTATTGAGAGGTCCTAGGGGTTTTAAAAGGATGTATAGGAGAAGCAAAAAGGATGTAGCAAAGGTAGGTGGAGGGAGGACAGTGGTTCAAGACTGCTTACTTTATAGTTTTTTCCTAGGGCCATTCCTCTCCCTGGGGCAATGCTGCTCTCCAGGCCATGTCCAATTTTCTCTACAAGAGATTTTAGAGTTAGCTGAAGATGAGGGCACCACAGGACTTTCTGAACTATCAGACTGAGACAATTAGATGCAGACTATCAGCCTAAGAGATCCATGCTGCCAATTTGATCCCCACCCAGAAGACCAGTGAGAGCTCCATCTAGGCTTTGAATCAGTTATAAATAACATATGTGTTATTTGGAACAGAGGGAGTATCACCAGCTGGTTTGTATTCCTGGGACTGCCTGAATGGAATCAGGGTCCTGTTAGCATCTACAGGCACCTGTCAGATGTGGGACTTTGGGTTTCATTAAAAAACAAACAACAGTCTTCCAAACAGCATCTTAATGAACAGCTGAAAAACACCCTTCCCTTCTTTCCTGGACACTCTCCCTTTCCATGTGTCCAAGGAAGGACTAAGGAAAGAGCTTTTCAAGCAATCTAGAAAACAAAAGAGTAAGACTTTAGAGGGAAGTTAAATGAAAAATAAGGTTTTTTTTAAAAAGTAATCTTAGAAAATCTGTCCCTGGAAATAATACATTGGTGCCCAAACTCTTTTCAGCTATTCTTGCCTAATTTTTTTTTTTTTGTCTGAAGAGGCCATTCTGTAAGATCTACATGGTGGCACATAGTAAATGTTTAATAAATGCTTGTTAGTCAACTGTTTATAAATATAAATGAATCACTTTTTTTCTCTCCCTGCTTGGTCCTTTGGTGAATATTAATTAAATATAGGCACCATCTCTGTTCAAATAAGTTACATTCTAATGAAGAAAATAAGACATATATTATGAAATATCAAGTCAAAGGGCATGATGCAAGCCCCATTTCTACTATTAACTAATAATGTGATATCTAATAAATGACTTGACTTTCCCAGGTCTTCTTTTCCTCCTTTGTAATGTGCAATATTCAGGTATTTGGTTCTGTAAGGCAGCACATAATGGGGTTAGATTGTAGACTACAGTCTTTTTAAATGTTAAGAGTTCAGAAAAGAGAAAGATCATTGGGGGCTGGGGCAATCAAGGAAAACCTAAGGAAAGAAGGTGAGACTTAAACAAGGTCTTGAAGGAAGCATCAGATTTAAACTGGCAGAGATCATGAGCATGGGTATTCCAGGGAGCATAAACAGCATGAACAAAGCCACAGAGACGGGCCTGACATTGGTGGTACCAATTAGGCAAACAGGTCTGATCAGAGAAGAGGGTTAGCTTTGGGGAGTAGTAAGAGATGAGGGTGGGTAAATAAAGTAGGATCTGTTAATGCAGGGCCTTGAATACTTAGGTGAGGCATCAGGACTTGGGCAGTGGAAAGCCATTGTGGCTTCACAGGCAGGGAAATTACATAAGAAAAGTGGGAATGTGGTGTGCATTGGGAAGGGTCCCCTTCCTTGGAGATCCTTAATAAAGGGTGAACAACTACTTAGTAGGTATGCTATAATGGAAATACCTTATGTATGTGGGCTGGACTGGACACCCACTAGATGCCCAGGTACATAAGACACAGTAGTCAATAAGAACTCTTTGAAATGTCACATTCTGTGATTCTCTGGATAGGATGGCAGGTATATGTAAGATGTGTCATGTATATGTTTGGGGGGCAAGGGAATAGAGACACAACAGTCAAAATGAATAATTTAAAGGCTATTACACTGTCCATGTGTGGGGTCATTAGACATTAGAACAGGATGGTTGCAGTGAGGCTAATTAAGAAGGTGTGGGTCTGAAAGGCATCTCAAACAGTGACAAGTGTAGTAGAGTGGTCAGGAAAATGAGAACTGAGAGAAGCCAAAAGTTATATTCCTTATACATAATCCTCTTTTCAACTAAGGAGTTTCTTTCAGTTTCCCAGTCTAGAAACATTAGCATCACCTTTTTATTTTTTCCCTTTTTGTATGTGTGTACGAAATACTCATCTGCAAAAGAAATAGAAGGAATTAGAACAGGCAGTGAGGAAACAAAACTATCCCTCTTTGTAGATGATGATGGTATACTTAGAGAATCCTACAGGATCGACTAAAAAACTACTTGAAACAATTAACTTTAGCAGAATTGCAGGATATAAAATAAACTCACATAAATCATCAGCGTTTCTATGCATAACCAACAAATCCGAGCTGCAAGATATGGAAAGAGAAATTCCATTTAAAAGAATTGTAGACAGTATGAAATGTGTGGGAGTCTACCTGCCAAGACAAACCCAGGAACTATATGAGCACAATTGCAAAACACTTTTCACACAAATAAAGTCATGTCTAAACGATTGGAAAAATATCAGTTTGTGGTTGAGCCAAGCTAATATAACAAAGATGACAATTCTACCTAAGTTAATTTACTTACTCAGTTCCATACCAATCAGACTACCAAAAATTATTTTATAGAGCTAGAAAAAATAATAACAAAATTTATCTGGAAAAACAAAAGGTCAAGGATATAAAGGGAATTAATGAAAAAAAAAAGCAAAGGAAGGTGGCTGGCCGTACCAGATCTAATACTATATTATAAAATAGCATTCATCAATACTTTTTGGTACTGGCTAAGAATTAGAGTGGCAGAGCAGTGGAATAGGTTAGGTAACAAGACACAATAGTCAATGACTATAGTTATTGACTATTTGATAAACCCAAAGACTCCGGCTCCTGGCATAAGAACTCACTATCTGACAAAACCTGCTGGGAAAACTGGAAAATAGTATGGGAGAAAGTAGGTAGATCAGCATCTCAAATCATATACCAAGATAAGGTCAAAATGGGTACATAATCTAGACATAAAAGGTGATACCATAAGCAAATTAGAAGAGCAAGGAATATTTTACCTGTCAGATCTATGGAGAAGAGAAGAATTTATGACCAAACAAGAGATAGAGAACATTATGAAATGCAAAATAGATAATTTTGATTACATTAAATTAAAAAAGCTTTTGCACAAACAAAGCCACTGCAACCAAGATTAGCAGGAAAGCAGAAAGGTGGAAAACAATTTTTACTGCCAGTATTTCTGGCAAAGACCTCATTTTCAAAATATATAGAGAACTGAGTCAAATTTATAAGAATACAATCCATTTCCCAATTGATAAATGGTCAAAGGATATGAATAGGTAGTTTTCAGATGAAATCAAAGCTATCTATGGGTATATGAAGAAGTGCTCTAAATCACTTTTGATTAGAGAAGTGCAAATTAAAACAACTCCAAGGTACCACCTCACACCTATCAGATTGGCTAATATGACAAAAAAAAAAGAAAATGATAAATGTTGGTAAGGATGTGGGAAAGTTGGGACACTGATGCATTGCTGGTGGAGTTGTGAACTGATCCAACCTTTCTGGAGAGCAATTTGGAATTATACCCAAAGGGCTACAAAACTATGCATACCCTTTGACCCACCAGAATTACTAGGTCTGTATCCCAAAGAGATCAGAAAAAAGGGAAAAGGACCTACACATGCAAAAATATTTATATCAGCCTTTTTTGTGGTGGCAAAATTTTGGAAAATGAGGGAATGCCCATCAATTGGGGAAATGACTAAACAAGCTGTGGTATATGAATGTAATGGAATGCTATTGTGCAATAAGAAATGTTGAACAGGCAGATTTCAGAAAATCCTGGAAAGACTCGAATGAATTGATGCAAAGTGAAATGAGCAGAACCAGGAAAACATTGTACACAGTACCAGCAACATTTTGTGATGATCCCCTATGACTCAGCTCTTCTCAGCAACACAGTGATCCAAGACAAGTACAAAGGACTCACAGAGGAAAATACTATCCATATCCAGATAAAGAATTGATGGTTTCTGAATGTATATTAAAGCATATTTTTTCACTTACTTTATTCTACCTTGTGATTAAAAAAAATCTATTTAATATGATTGTACATGTATAGCTTACATCAGATTGCTTGCTGTCTTGGGGAAGGGAATAGGGGGGGAGAAAAATTTGTAAATCAAAATCTTATAAAAGTGAAAGTTGAAAACTAAAAAAAAAACCCAACACCCAAATACAATTGTTAATGGAAACCGTGAAATAAATCTTTTTAACTGTTAAAAAAACCCATAAACCAAAAAAAAAGTCACCTGTCTTCTCTTTGCCTCAGTATTAGAGGAAGAAGTGGCCTCCTTTCTTGCAAGAGTAACTGCTCTGCCTGTGATCTTCATCCAGTCCCTTCCCTTCCCATCTCCTATACAAATTTCCTCAAACTTTATCCTTTCTCACCTCTCTGTTTCTTTCAACTCTCTCTCTCTTTCTCTTCCTCTCCCCCTCCTCCTCCCCCTCTGTCTCCTCTCTTTCTCTTTCCCTTAATTTCTTTCTCTCTTTTCTTTCCCTCCTCCCTCTTTCTCCCTCCCCATCCTCTCTCCTGTCTTTTTTCCTCTTTCTATCCCATCTCTCCTTGCCCCCATGTGTGTATGTATATTTATTCAAGCTATCTTTCAGCATTATCTTCACTTCTATAAACATGTTCAGATAATTTCTATCCTTAACAAAACCTTAAATTAACCCTGTTGGCTTTTTAAGATGTTGCCCTCTGTAGTAATGGTGGCATAATGTGGTGAGCCTGGTTGTTCAACCTCTCCTGTCCTTCCCCTCAACTCTACCAATCACTCAGCATTTATTAAGCTCTTACTATGTGGCAGACATTATGATAAGTTCTAGAAGTACAAAGAAAGGCAAAAAAAGTCCATGACCTCAAGGAATTCTTAGCCTATATCACAATCTAAGTACTCTAGGTTCGTATATGAGAGAGAGAGAGAGAGAGAGAAAGAGAGAGACGGAGAGAGGGAGAGAAAGGGAGAGAGAGAGTGAGAGACAGACAGAGAGAAAGAGAGAGAGAGAGAAGAAGGGGGAGAGAGAGAGAGAGAGAGAGAGAGAGAGTGTTGGTGGAAGTTAATTTCAAAGGGGGAGGCACTAGCAGTTACGGGAACCAGTGAAGGCTTCCCCAGAAGCTGATCATTAAGCTGAATCTTGAATGAGGCCTGGGAAGTCAGGATATGGAAGAGAGAAGGGAAAGCATTCCAGGCATGAAGGATTGTCAGTGAAAGGACATGGAGAGGGGAAAAGAGTATTGTGTACAATGAACACGAATTCAAGCTCGGCATTGCTAGGTTGTAGAATTCATGAAATGAAGTAAAATACCAGGATTCTGGAAAGGTAAGAAGGAGCTGGGTTGTAAAGGGGTTTAAACAATCCTACTATGAAGTAAGAATACTGGACCTGGAGTTAAGAAGATCTGAATTCAAATCCTGCCTAAGACCCATAGTAGCTTTATGACCCTGGGCAAGTCACTTAACTTCTGTTTGCCTCAGTCAGATAATAATAGCACCCACCTCCCAGGGTTCTTGTGAGTATCGAATTACATAATAATTGTTATGCACTTAGCACTGTGCCTGGCAAATAGTAAATGCCAGCTGTATATATGTTAGCTGCTATTATTGTTGGGTGGCTAGGTGGTACAGTGGATAAATTTACTAGGCCTGGAGTTAGAAAGACTCATCTTCCTGAGTTAAAATCTGGCCTCAGTCACTTACTGAGTGTGATCCTCGGCAGGTCACTTAAACCTACTTGCCTCACTATCTTCATCAGAGCTGGAGAAAGAATCGTCAAACCACGTCAGTATGTCTTCCAAGACAACCCCAAATGGGGTCACGAAGAGTTGGACATGACTGAAAAATGACTTTCTGCTCCTCCTCCTCTCCTCTTCTTCCTTTTTTTTTTTGCAGTTCATAAAAGATTACCTGGTATGGGTGCATATTAATAATTAAACACCTCCTTAATGGTCTCTTTCTATGCTTCAGTCTTGGGCTTTCATATATCAACCCCTTTATGCCTGTATTCCTCCTCTCTTTCATTGCCAAACTTCTAAAAAGTTGTCTGCATGCTTCTCCTCCGTTATCCTGGCTGACTTGTTACTTCTTATCAGTCCTTGCTTCTGACCCTACCACTATACTAAAGCTGCTTTACTATACTAAAACCAGTGTCCCTTACCTGCTAAATGCAATGACCATTCCTTGGTCCTCATGCCCTTTGACTTTTCTGTAACTTTTGCATTATTTTCTTCCCCTTCTTCCTAATAGCTCTGTCCCCCTGAGAGTCCATGTGGCATAATGAAGAGAGTTGGACTTGAAATCAGGAGGAGCCCTTGGCTCAGTTCTACCTGAGACATCAACTACTATTGGCCTTTGGATAAGGTCCCAGAGAAGGAAGGTGACTTACTCAGTGAAATACGGACAGTGAATAAGGGAGTTGGGATGTGAACCTAGATTTTCTAACTCCAGACAGAATTTCAGTGATTTAGGAACATACATCCAATCTACGGAGGTAAATCATCTCTCTAAGTACAGGAAGAGTAGGAGTTTTTAATAGCTCTGTAAGTGTGCTGGTACTCTTGAACTTGAGTGCTGCCTAGAAAAATCTTTTCCTGGTAGCTCTATTTTTTTTTTTAATATAGAGTTATAAGAAGCAGAGGAAGGTCTCTTCGAGTAAGGATTCTTTAACCTCTTTCTTGTCATGGACCCCTTGGGCATTCTGGTGAAGTTTGGGGACTCCTTCTTTAAAAAGTATTTTAAAATGCATAAACACATAAGATTGTAAAGGAAACAAATGCAACGATCGAAAATATGTATGTATCTATGCATGTATAATTATATATAATGTGCATATAATTAGAGAGGGAGAGAGAGACATAAAGAGAACAAGTTCATAAGTTTTAGTTAAGAATCCCTTTTCCAAAGTGTTTTGTGATTCTTAGTTTCTACATTTGAAAAACAAGAGGATCAGTCCAAGGCATCTTTAAAGTTATTTTCAATTCTAAATCCTGTTAGATCCTCTAACTGCCTTCATAGTCATTTGGAAATTCAAAGGGCAAGGTAAATTCCTTGCATAAATTCTGGCATATTTCTCCACAATCAACCATGGGCTAATCCAGGAGCGGGGAACCTGCAGCTTTGAGGCTACATGTGGCCGTCTAGAGTGTGACCCTTTGACTGAGTCCAAATTTTATAGAACAAATCCTTTTATTAAGGGGATTTGTTCTGTGAAGTTTGGATTCAGTCAAAGGGCTGCGCTTGAGGACCTAGAGGGCCACATATGACCTCAAGATTCAGTTCCCCACCTCTGATAGGAAATTGTAAAATCTTGCATAAATAATTTATGGAAGTTCAGTGGTAAGCTTCTTGATGGCAGAAATTGTTTTCTTTTTGTTTTCTATTCCCGGTTTCTACCATCCTGTAGTCCATGCATATAGGCACTAGGTAATGCTCACTTTCAAGTACTTTACATTTTAACTGCCACTGCATTGCTTGTCTCCATGCCTTTGCACAAGCAAGGAATACACTTCCTTCACACCCCAGCCTTTTAAAATCTCTTCAAAATTCAGGTCATGTGTCTCCTCCTCCTGGAAGCATATCCTACTTTTCCCCAGCTACTAGTTCCCTCTACCATATAGTACAAAGTTAGTACTTAATTTTCTGGGTACATGTTATTTTTTTTCCCTGGTAGAATTTTAGATCCTGAAGGCAGGAACTTTTTCATTTTTTTTACATTTTATCTCCAGAGTTTAATACAATATCTCATATGTAGCAGTCAATTAATAAATGCTTGTTGAACTGAACTGTTGAAAAATGTTTATTGGATTGAATAGAATTGAATACAGCATGTGTTGAGTTCCTACTATGTTCTTAGAGGTGCTGTTGGGATTAAAAAAAACAACAAGAAGGAACTAAGAGCTCTGGGCCTAGAGTCAGGAAGATCCATGTTGCTGAGTTTAAATCTGGCCTCAGACACTTACTAGCTGTGTGACTCTGGACAAGTCACTTAACCTTATTTGCATTGGTTTCCTCATCTGTCAAATGAACTGGAGAAAGAAATGGCAAACCATTCTAGTGTCTTTGCTAAGAAAATCCCCAAAATGGGGTCACAAAGAGATAAGACTTTTTCATAGATAACACACAGGAGGCACTGGATTTCTGGGTCTCCAGCCTCTAACAGGTTCACTCTTGATCTGGTCAGACAGGCAGACACCTTTGGAGGGGTTAATAATCAGCTTTATTCTGGTCTAGTCTTCTCAGAGGGTTGGTTGGAGAACCCAGCTCCTACAGCATTACCTAATCACCCTTCTCACAGGGATCAGTGAGAAGTGGGGGGCAACTACTCTCATGTCTCACTGGGGTCATTTGAAACAGGCACATTTGTGTACTCCCCTAAATTCCTTCAAGTCTCAATGGGGGCCAGTTGAAGCGCATACAGATTTCCCTATGGATTCCCCATGGTTTTTCCCCATTCACTGACCAGTGTCTGCCTACTTTATAGGGCAACAGACAAAGAAGGTATCTTGCCAACATTAAGCTCATAGGTTAATTTTAGCAATATTGTTATTCTGTGCAAGTGTAGTAAATATTATATTATGTCACCCCTTATCTCATGGCACAGCCTCAGCAGGACTGTCTGTCACTATGATTCTGGGAACTATTATATAGAATTCTTGGGGCTGTTCTGGGAGTTATTATCAAACACCTAGAAATTAGACATTCCCATAGCCATGGATCCTGAGAAACTAATTCTAAGAAGGGTAACAAAATCCTCCTTACATACAAAGACACAATTGAAATGACTGAACAATAATTCAATAACCATTTGTTGAATGTCCATATGTATATGCTTATTTTCAAGTAATAATTTTTTTATCCATCTGTCCCTCTCACTACTACCCATAAACAAATTTAAAACAAACAAAAACAAAACAAATCCCTCAATATGTATTCATATTCATAGCCCAGAAAAACAAATTCCTACATTACCCATATCTGAAAATTTTTATCTCCTTTTGGATTTTAAGTTCATTACCTCTTTGTCAGGAGGTAAGTAATATGCTTCACCTTCATTCTTTTTTTTTCTTTTCTCAATATATTTTAATGTATTTCATTAAATATTTCCTAATTACCTGTAAAAAAAATTTTTTTTTACTTTCACATTGGGTATTAGTCTGGTTGTATAGAAGGGTTTGAACCCATGGACTGAACAATAGGAAAAAGGAAACAAAACCAAACATGGAAAAGAGCGATAGCATGTAGATTGCTTCAGTCTCCATTTAAACTCTGTTCTTTCTAGATCTTTCTCTGAATGTAGGTATCTCCTTTCCATTGTGAGACTTGTAGAGTTGTCTTATAGCTGTGAGTTGCTGAGAGGAGTCCAGTTTATCAAGGTTGGTCGTCACACATACGATGTGTCTGTGATTGTGTACAAA
>JAQQSV010018417.1:0-11403 GCA_028646515.1 Pseudochirops corinnae | reverse complement strand
CCCCAATCTATTCTTTCCTATGTCCTCCCCCATCACCCCTCTGACTTTCTGGTAGGGCAGGATGGATCTCCCTACCACAGTGCCTGTATATCTTAATTTAAGTCCTAGTTGGATGTGGTTAATAATAATAATAATAATTATATATATATGTATACATATATATTTTTAACATTTGATTATAGAACTTTAAATTCTAGATTCTTTCTCTTCCTCCCTCATCACTTACCCCCACTGGAAGGACAAACAATTAAATACAGGCTGTACATGTGTAATTACACAGAACCTCTCCACAGTGAGCATATTGTGAGAGACTGATTACACATCCCTCCTTCCTATCCCACCCCCCCCCCGTTCCACTCTCTACCCTGTCCCTGTCCCTTTACAGAAGTGTGTACATCCATCAACCCTCCCCCCTACTCTGCCCTCCCCTCCATCATCCCACCTCTCATCTCCATCTCCCCTACTCTCCTGTGTCCTGTAACATACATTTAAAATGTTATTTAATTCACAAAAATTAAATTTATATATATTTCTGGAATATACCTAGAGTATAAAATAAGGAACATGTCTACTTAAAATCAGAAAACTAAATGGAGTTAATAAAGCTCTCTATAAATAAAAATGGTAACGTACCTATACTGTTAGTAGAACTGCACCACATAAGAAGGAATCCAGTACACAATAAGTTTATAGCACCAAAGAGTAAGATCTTCCAGGACTGTGAATGAAAAATTTGTGCTTATTTGAAAAAAACAAACAAAAAAACACCAAAACTTTGGATCAAAAGGACTGCATTACTTTATGAGAAGTATAAAAAGTCTATAGTGGTATATCCTTTTTGTTTGCCAACTTACTAAAAGTACGAATCCTTATGCTAGCTATTTTAAACAGAAGTACTCCTATGATATGCAACAAAAGTATTACTGCCTTATGGTCAGGACCTTTTAGAAAGACAAAAAATTTCTCCTTATTTTTAAAATTCTGAACTTAATAAAAACCAAATGAGAATTTTCATGTATATAGCAAAACAGAAAAAAGAACAGTATGTGAAACTGCCAATCTCTAGTATGTACAACTTGTTTTTGTTTCTTTTTTTTATTTTATTTTTAACTTGTGAAATAATGCCAACCTTTCCATAACATAGTAGAATAAAAAAAAAGATGATTGCATATGAGTACTTGGTACAGTACCTGGCACATGATAAGTATTTAATTAAATGTTTGTTGCCTTGTCTTGCCTAACCTTGTATAGATAGGACATAAAATAAACACAGGATGGATAAATGGTTGGTTTTCTGGGTAGGGAAGGGAGAGAGACAGAACTTATAAATTAATAAATAAACTTGTTTTTCTTTTAAAAAATAAAATAAATTCCCACCATTTGAATGAAGGCTCAAAATCACTAATAAGAGAAATGCAAATCAAAATAACCCTGAGGTTTCACCGCATACCCTGCAAATTAGCAAAGATAACAACAAATGGGAATAGTCAATGTTGGAAGGACTGTAGGAAGACAGGCACTCTAGTGCATTGTTGGTGGAGCTATGAGTTAATAAAACCATTTTGGAAAGCAGATATACAAATAAAGTGACTGAAATGTCCATATCCATTGACCCAGACATTCCACTAATAGGTTTAAACCTCAGGGAGGTCAGTGATAAAAAAGAAAGTCCTTACATATACCAAAATATTTATAGCAGCACTTTTTTGTGGCAGCAAAGAAGTAGAAAGAAAGTAGATGCCCATCAAACAAGGAATGGCTAATGAAATTGTGGCCCAAGAATGCAATGGAATATGAGTGCCCCATAAGAAACAATGAGTATGATAAATACAGAGAAATATAGAAATATTTACTAAATCTGATTTGGAGTGTAGAAAGTAGAGGCAAAAAAAACAATAGACACAATGACCACAACAATGTAAATGGAAGGAACCATAAAAATGGTTACTGCAAAATTGAAAATTTTACAAAGTGAAATATTGCAAAATTACAAAGAACAAAGTGTGGACCCAAGAAGACACCCTTGGCCTACTTCGCAGAGCTGGCAAGTTCACATGTGGAACAATGTATGCATTTTCAGAGTTTTAAAAAATATATTCCAGGAGCAACTAGGTGGTTCAATAGAGCACTGGCCTTGGAGTCAGGAGGACCTGAGTTCAAATTCAGCCTCAGACACTTAACACTTACTAGCTGTGTGACCTTGGCAAGTCACTTAACCCCAATTCACCTGCCTTCCCCCCTCCAAAAAAAAAAATGTATTCCTTGGTTTTGCCAAAATTTTTTCTTTTTTTTTCCTTGAAAAAATATTATGTCCTTGAAATGTTAATGGAATAGGAAGATCTTCCCTGACTATTAATAGGCCTGCTCTGAGCTCTGGCCCAGCTCATAGGTGTGATACATCCTGAGTCACATGGAACCCAGAGTGTGGAAGAAGCTTGCCCAAGAGAAAGAGTGAGATTAGAGAGCAGAGGGAGGAATTTGCCTAAGGGAACTTGTTTGTGGGGAGGCCTGACAGAAAGAAAGCTTAAGATGCAAGTGCTCTGTGGATTAGTGATGAGTACCTTGCTAATCTTACTTCCTGGCATCCTAATAGTGATGTTCCAAATAAATATTTTGGTTTTGCTTTTGAGGTAGAGAATTTATTATATTTTGCAAATCTACCCTAGAAATACATATGCATATTCATAGCAGCTGCTATGGATATCACATTGGCGTTACAGTCATATGGGATGGCTCCCTGGGAGGGCCTTGAGAGAATAATGGGAAAAATTCTGGAATTGTTAAAAAATATTAAAAAATTTTTTAAAAATAAATTCAACATGAACTTTCAAAGCTATCTTTTTGTCTGTGATTCTTTCTGGCCTTATGTTCTCTTCTGTGCTTTTAAAAAAATGGTTCAATGATCCCCTTTTTCTTTTGGTTACTATATCCCTAACTTCCCTCCCCCTACCACCTACTATCCAATGGAAAAAAAATAAAATCCCCCCAAACTCTTGTAATAAATGAATGAGTGTATATATATATATGTATGTATACATACATACATATATATATATGTATGTATACATACATACATATATATATGTATGTATGTATATGTGTATGTATGCATGTGTGTTATTTTCCACCAAGGAAAAGAAATGTCCACACTGGCTATGTAAAAAAATGTCTTACTCTGTATCTTTAGTCCATCAGGTCTCTCTTAAGATTTGGGTAGCATGCTTTATCATCAGTCCTCTGGAACCATGGTTGGTCATTGAAATGAACAACTCTTTCAAAGTCTTTTTTTCTTATCATGTTGTTATTATATGAATTGTCCTCTTGGTTCTGCTCAGTTCATATGTGTTTTCTCAGATTTCTATGAAACTGTCTTTTGTATCACTTCTTATGATACAATAATATTCCATTAAATTCACCTATCCTCAATTTCCAACATCCATTCTTTAAACCATCTTATCTACCTTCTCTCTTTTTCCTTCTCATTACAGGATCATAATTTAAAGCTGGAAGGAACCTTAGAGACCATGACTCCAATTCTAATCCTCTAATTTTACAGATGAGGAAATTGAGAACAAGAATTAATTAAGTTGTCCAGGGTCACATAGTTAAGCGTCTGAGGCAGGACTAGAAGTTAAGTCCAATGGTCTATCTATTGTGCAACCTATCTGCTTACAAAAATGAAAGTGAGAGAGGGGATGTGACTTGCCTAGTTTCTTTTGAATCCAAATTCAACACTTTTCACTAGCCTACAACCTCTCTCCAAAGGAGAGATAAAGATTGCACAAGTGTACTACTAAAATGAATCTCTCTACCTGCACCTTTGATCACACATCCTCCTGCTTCCCTTAGGAACTTGTTGCAAAAGTCACTGAATTCAACAAACATTCATTAAGAGCCTACTAGGAGCAAGGCACTGGCATTTCCACTTTTCATGATAGTGCTTTTCCAGTCAAGTCAATAAGCCAACCAGCATTAATTAAGCACTTACTAGTACCAGGCACTGGGCTAAGCACTGGGAATACAAATATAAATAGAAAGAAAGATAGTCCTTTACATCCTAATGGAGGAAGATACATAAAAGGAAGCTGAAATGGGGTAATGGGATGGGGTGCTCTGAAGAAGTCCAGAGAGTCAGGAATACAGCCTGGAGAGGGAAGAAGACATGGTAGGTCTGGGTATTTTTCCCAGGAAATCAACAAGAGACATGTAAAAAAGGACTGAGGTGCATTCAGTAAGTAAAAATCATTCAACATTATTCTGTCATAGGTCAAGCTATTTTCTCTGGTGATGAATGATCTTGTAGCCCAGAAACAAAAGCACAGAAAGCAAACTATGGGAATGAGTCAGGACTGAGGATTAGTATGCCTTAGTATAAGTTTAATGGAGTAAGGGTCACAGTGTGTTAATGCAAATTATTCTTTATAATAGCTTTCTGTTCTCATATCACCAGTTAAGCTTGCCATTTGAAATTTAATAATTAGGGTATTGAATTGAAAATAGAGAATATATTGACTATAAAGTATATAAATTGAAATCATTCTAAAATGCTAATAGGTCCTGGTCCTATGGAAGAATACTGTCACCAGTACCAAAGTTTCTGTGCATTGTTCACATTTCATTGAAGTCACATTTTATTATTTTGAATAAAATGATGGTAATGAAACCATATAGATAAAAATTCTTAGGTATGCCACCAAAAAATGTGCTATACATAACTTCTCCCATTTTTTAAATAGTCTAACCACAACCAACTATTTATTTCATTCTAGTTTACTGTTTGACTTATGAATGAGATGATATATCCCCGCACTATGTCAGCACTATTGAGGAAAATTAAAATTATGGGAAAAAGGCTTAACCAGTTTTTCTTCAAATAATTTTAAAATTAAACCAATTATCTCTATTTACAGCATTTCCCTCAAATTATAATTACAACCATGTATTAAAATTGACTTACTCTTCGATCTGCTGCTACCAATTTAAATTCCTGGGATAACTTGCCAACAAAAGATCTTTGTGATTTTCGAAAGAGATGTATTGTACCCTGCAAAAAGAAACAGTAACCTAAATAAGTATTTCTTTAATATTTAAGTATAACATTTTATTAAGAATCTTATCTATGTTTTCACAATATAGATTCACTGTGAAGTAGCACATGCCAACCAGTCTGTTAATTTTGTGTCCATGTTATTAAGACGGCATTTCTGAAACAATAACCATGAGAGCAAGTGAGAGAATAGAGCCAGAGATTGCCAAATGACTTTCACAAAATCTCTACCCTATATCCTGATGCTACGGCCCTATTACCTCTAATTTCCATATATTTCCCACAACTACTGTCCAAACTCAATGACTAAAGAATCTTTAAATAAAAAGCACAAAACTGATGGGTTTTGGAGAGAAGGAAAAACCAGAAACGTTCAGTGTTATAAAAAAATAAGTCAACTGATCAGTGTGAAGTATTTCAATATCTATGTTTTTATTTAAACAAATAATTTTTCTGTAAATTACACACAGAGTAAATGGCATATAATTACTAAATCTAAGTTTTTGGGTTTTTTTTTTTAACCACATTAGTCATGTTGTAAAAAAATAACAGACCCAAAGGAAAAAAAAAACATGAAAAATATACAGAAAGTGAAAAATAGTAAGCTTCAATCTGCATTCAGACTCCATCAGTTCATTCTCTGGAGCTGGATAGCATGTTTCATCAAGAATCCTTTGGAATTGTCTTAGATCATTGTACTGCTGAGAATAGCTAAGTCATTCACAGTTAATCATTGTACAGTACTGGCATTACTGTGAACAATTTTCTCCTGGTTCTGTTCAATTCACTTTGCAACAGGACATATAAGTCTTTCCAGGTTTTTCTGAAATCAGTCTACAGATCATTTCTTCCTTTTTTAAATTTCTTTTCCAATTATATGTAAATATAGTTTTCAACATCCAATTTTTGTTAAATTTTGATTTCCAAATTTTTCTCCTTCACTCCCTCCCCTGTCCCCTTCCCCGTGATAGCATGCAATCTGATATAGTTTATACATGTACAATCATGTTAAACATATTTCCACATTAGTCATGTTTTGAAAGAAGACAGAACAAAAGGGAAAAACCATGAGAAATAAAAATAAACAAAAAAGTGAAAACAGTATGTTTCTATATGCATTCAGACTCCATACTTCTTTCTCTAGATGTAGTTAGCTTTTTCGAACACAAGTCTTTTGGAATTGTCTTGGATCACTGCACTGCTGAGCAGGGCTAAGTCTATAATAATTAATCATTGCACAATGTTGCTGTTGCTGTGTACAATGTTCTCTTGGTTCTGCTTACTTCACTCTGCATCACTTCATGTAAGTCTTTCCAACTTTTTCTGAAATCTACCCGCTCATCATTTCTTATAGCACGACAGGATCCCATTACATTCATATGTGACAACTTGTTCAGTCATTCCCCAATTGATGGACATCCCCTCAACGTCCAATTCTTTGCCACTACAAAAAGAGCTGCTATAAATATTTTTGTAAAAATAGGTCCTTTCCCCCTTTTTGAATCTCTTTAGGATACAGACCTAGTAATGGTATTCTGGATCAAAGGGTATTAAACTAAAATTTAAAATTCTAACTTGGGTACTACAAGTAGCCACTTAATTGATACGCTCCAGTTAAATAGCTGCCCAAATCCTACATGGAGCAAAAGTATAGAGCTCTGACAAAAGATTAGAAATCTTGAAATAAAGCTGAAAATTGCTTTCTACACACACACACACACACACACACACACACACACACACACACACACACACACACCCTCTTTAATTCAAGGAGACATGAGACTCTCCTCAGTTCAATAATTCAATTCAATTTCACAAACATTTACTGAATACCTATGTGCTAGGTACTGTGCTAGATGCACAAGGGATACAAAGACAAAACCAAACAGTTCTTGCCTTTAAGTTTTACTGGGCAAAACAAGCATGTAAAAGTAGAAATCAGTCATTCAATCACCTAGAATTTACTGAGTACCTATTATGTACCAGATACTGTGTTAAACTCTGGGTATATAAAGAAAGGGGAAGAAAACTTAAATAAACATAATCTTCAAGGGAGCAAGCTTCCACAGCAAATATCTGTCATCCTGGCTTCCCGTTCTCCCAGAGGGTACCTAGAAACTTTTTAGCATCACATAGATTTAGGACTGGAAGGGACCTTAGAGGCCACTGGGTTGCCTCTTCATTTCACAAATAGACAAAGGAGCACAGAAAATGATTTGCCTAGTCACAACCAGTGACTGAAGTCACATTTGAATCCAGTTCTTCCTTATTCCAAGTTCACTGCCCTGAATTTCTTCAAGACTCAGCTCAAATCCTACTTTCTGCAGTCTTTCCTGATCTGCTCCAAAGCCCTCCAGCCTTCCCTCTGATTATCTCCAATTTACTACCTATATACTGCCAAAATGGGCAGCAAAGTAGGGAAGTGGATAGAGAGCCAGCCCTGGAGTCAGGAAGACTCATCTTCCTGAGTTCAAATCTGGCCTTGGACACTCACTAGCTGGTTGACCCTGGGCAAATCACTTAACCCTGTTTGCCTCTGTTTCCTCATCTGTAAAAGGAGCATGTGAAGGAAATGGCAAACTACTTCAGTATCTTTCCTAAGAAAACCCCAAAAGGAGGTCACAAAGAGTTGGACACAACTGGAAAGACTGAAATATGGCAAAAACAAATAGTCCCTGCTCTTGGGCCTTTACCTTCAATTTACTACCTATATCTGTCTATTTCTCTAACAGCAAAAACAAAAGTCCCTTCCCTCAAACTCACCTTCTAATAGTGGAGATAACACACAAACAAAAGTGTGTGTGTGTGTGTGTGTGTGTGTGTGTGTGTATACACACATAAATGGGGCAGCCTAGTAGTATAGTGAATAGAGTGCCAGGCCTGAAATCAAGAAGATTCATCTTCCTGAATTCAAATCCCACCTCATTAGTAGCCATGTGACCCTGGGCAAGTCATTTAACCTTGTTTGCTTCAGTTTCCTCATCTGTAAAAAAGACTGGAGAAGGAAATGGTAAACCACTCCAGTATTTTTGCCAAGAAAACCCCAAATGGGGTCAGGAATAGTTGGACAGAACTGAAAAGACAACAACTACACACACGTATACACATGCATATATACACACATATGGACACATATATACATATTTGTGTCATCTCCCCCATTACATAACATATGGCAAACATGCACACATATTCTATAAACAAACATATATTTGTGCACTGTCTACCCCATTAGAAGGTGAGCTTGAGGACTGGGAGTGCTTGTTTTTTGACTTTATATCCACAGCACCCCAGGACCAGTAACTTATCAGGTACTTTATATAAATGCTTGTTGACTATTCCTACCTACGCATCTTTCTTTGGCAATTCATTGGATACGGGGAGATGAAATCTTGAGTTTCGACTGCTATTTCCCTGTGATGTGGAGCACTTAACCTGGGACACAGCAAGTGGTTAATAAATGCTTGTCTACACTCTTCTCGAATAGCAATTCTCATTTTGAGAACTCTTTGTTAATATCCTCGGACTGCTAATGCCCTGCGCGAAGGCTCTTGGTCTATTATTTTTTATAAAGCAAAGTGGAGTCCCAGGCACCTGTGGACAGACCAGAGCACTCAGCAGCCAGACGCCGCGGGACGTCGACTCCAATCCGGCGGGCAACTGCCGCTGCCCCCGGGGCCAGTGAAAGCAGAAGTAGCCGATGCCCAAGGTCGTCGGCAGCTCCGACAGCCTGGTTGGCAGGAGGCCCCGAGAGATGGGAAGAGAAAGCTGAGAGAGGGCGCGGGGTGTGTGTGTGGGGGAACCTTCCAGGAAGCAGCTGCCACCTCGCTTCCGGAGAGACAGAGGATTGAAGACAGCCGAAACGCTCCCGCCCCACCTGGCCTGTGCCGCTGCACTGGACAATGGCTGCTCAGAGTGAGCGCCAGATACCCCACGTCCCCGGCCCCGGACCGCGGCCCACAGCCCACTCACCATGATAAGGGGCAGCGAAGCTCCCGCCGCCGGAAGTCGTTCTGCCACTGGTCGGCTGTTCCCCCCGCCTCCCGCCTAGCGGAAGAGGCGGGACAAACACAGGGGATTGGCCGAGGTAGAGGAATCCGGAAGTGAGGGGAAGCTATATCTCGGAGGGAGCTACGAGCTTGAGGGTGTCATAGTAGTTGCGTAGTTTGTGAACGGGTTTAGGCAGAAGAGATGGAGCTGCTTTCTCATACTCCTCTAACTACCAAATAGGCTAAGCATTCCTGCAGGCTGCAGCGATGAACAGGCACGCATCTCGTGCTCGTTGCCTGAAAGTGAATCTCAGGCAGATTAATTGCTGAGGTTGCAGAGATTATTAAATGGCAAAGCCGGGATCCTGATTTATGGTAGACTTTCCCGAAGGCTTTTTTTGGGATGTCTGTATATGTGTCTTATGGTAGACTTATCTGAAAGCTTTTTGGGGGGGGCGGTGGGGGGAAGGTGGCTTATGGTAGACTTGTCCAAAGGCTTTTGGGAGAGGTAGCTTATGGTAGACTTGTCCAAAGGTTGGTTTGGAGCTTTTCTGTTTTTCTTTTTGTTTTGAAGTATCTGTGTGTCTCGTGGTAGACTTGTCTGAAGGTTTTTTTTTTTTCTGTCTCTATATGTCTTTGGTAAACTTGTTTGAAGGCTTTGGGGGATGGTGGTAGTGGTGGGTGTCTTAAAATAGACTTGAGTGAAGCTTTTTGTAGATGTCTATGTGTGTGTCTTACGGCAGACTTGTCCAAATGCTTTTTGGAATTGTCTCTGTGTGTGTATCTTATGGTAAACTTGTCTGAAGGTCTTTTAGTTTGCATTGGTGCCTGTAGTTCCCAGGTGAGGAAACCCTCTCCACTCTGTAGGTTTGATGACTGCTGAGATTTATAATCTCATAGGTTTGATGACTGCTGAGATTTATAATCTCAGGTGACCTGTTATAAAGTCTAATTTCCCCACCTAGAGAATCTTGCATCTCCCTCTCAAACTGTGAGACAAGTTCAATACCGAAGGAAGAGGCCAAGGTACTCCAAATTGATTATAGGTAGTAGTTTAATCAATTGGATTACTTATACTGGGGGCCAGTATGATGGATCCCTGCCAAGAGTACAAATAATCAGCAGTGTGGGGCTGCAGCCAGACCAATGATGGATCCCCACAAAAGAGCCAAAAAAATCCTGGTGGTAATTATAGAAAACAGACAAAGGGAGGAGAAACTAGAGAGTGAATCACTACTGATTGGTGGCTCTTCTTGGTTATGAGCTTGGGCATTAAGCCAATGTTATGCCCAAACATAAGTTTGTGTATTGATCATGTACCAGACACATATGGGTCATATTCTTATTATAGCTTTCATAAGTCACAGTATCTAAGTTTAGACTCAGTGTCTAAATTGTGATTCAGTATCTCATTTGTGATTAACAGGTCACCATGTTCAGGCTTCCATTTTCACAGTTTAAATTTTTATGGCTTTTCACTTATTGTATCTTATGGCTTTTCCCCAATCAGGACCTCACACCTGTCCACAGTCATATTATAAATATATCTTAGAAAGAAGACCTGAACCCATGTCTTCCTGAGACCAGCTGTCTTTGCACTATAGAATATAAACTCCTTGAGAGCAAGATTTGTTTCAGTTTTTGTATGTGTGATCCCCAATGCTTGGTATATATGTGACTAATAAATGTTTGTTAGTTAGATAATATATTTTTTGGCAATTATGAATATGGTGACTTTCCTCTAAGATCATCTCCAATTTACTGTCTCTCTTGTTCTTACATAGTTGTTTACTTCTTAACTCCAATATTAGACTGTGAGATCCTTGAGAATAGGGACTGTTTTTTGCCTTTGTCTTCAGTGCTTAGCACAGTGCCTGGCACATAGCACTTAATGAACATTTGTTTACTTGACTGTAATACATACCACCCTAACAATTGTAACTGATGAAACTTTTCTCAGTATGAGGATAGGGGAAGGGAATACAAATGTATATATACATATACATACACATATATCTATATAAGAGGGTTTATATATGCATACAAGCACATGTCTGAGTATATGTATGTATGAATACATAGAGGACATAAGATCAATTGAATAGGAAGGGACAGTATTCCAAATGATGAAATCTTGAGGTGAGTGAGGATGAGATTGAGAGGAGATAGGGAGAGACAGAATAGGGTTGAGCATCTCATGGAAGAGGTAAGAGATAATTGTTACGATAGAGGGGGAGAACAGGAAGGCAAAAGGGAAAGAGTCAACCTTACTCTCACAGTACTTGGCTTACGGAAGGAATGACATAAACCCTAAACTGGGCATCTTGCCACATAGAAGAGTAGGGGGAAAGGGGATGAGAAGTG
>JAQQSV010018416.1:0-11404 GCA_028646515.1 Pseudochirops corinnae | reverse complement strand
CATTCACGCACATGTTTTATCCCTGGGCCTTGGAAATTCACCCTTGTCTTTCCATAATGTACTAACTGCATGAAATTCTGTTCTTTGTACTTTATTCTGATGATTAATTTTGCCTTCAAATTAAATCATTTGTGTCCTCCAGAGTCTTGATCTCTGTGTCCTATGATTTGTTGGGGTCACTGGTTAGGGCAGCTCTCAGTGCAATTTTAGAGAGTTCATTCCTAGGCCCTGTCACCTGAAGGTCTCTCAATGATTTATAAGAAATACTCTGAGCATGGAAACCCAGAAAAATGAAGCTGTCTATATGGAGTTTCCATGGAAAATAAGTGTCAGAATGCACAGCAGAATGTAACTCTCAGTCCTTGCTGCTGCCACTCATCAAGTCCTTCCCACCTTCACGTCCTCCCCCCTACCCTCCACCATCCCTATTTGTTCAATCTGCTTCCCAGGTCATGGCTATTCTCATTTATCTTCCTGCTGAGCTGCGGGCACTCTTCATACTGTATTGACTATGAAAATTGTATCATTAAATGTCAGAGGTTTGTGAATGGTGTGGAATTAGCTGCCATGGAAGCAGGATCCTTCTGCTCACATGCAGAATATGATTAGCACAAACAACTACGACCCAGTTGTTCTTTCCTTGGCCTTGCAAACCACATCCAGTTCCCTATAATGAGCTTACAGACTTCTTTACTGGTGGGGAAGATTTCCTGATAAGATTCATTAAGTTTAGACCTAGAGATCACTATCAATTCTATACCACAAACCAACAACAACAAAAAAGCTTTTATCCTGATATCCTCATTAGTGATCTAAATAATGGATATCATTGACTATGTGTCATTCATTCATGTATATGTGAGGTGCTGCAACTGTCATATTATTTGTATATATATATATATATGAATATGTATGTATGTATGTATGTATGTATATGTATATCGTCAGACTCCATGGAGCCTGTATTGGTTATTTCACCAGACTGCCTTTTTTGTCTCTTTTTATTTCTTTCTTTGTTACAAGGTATAGTTCATTGAATAAGAGAATAGAATGATATATTTAGAAATTAGGTGACAAAAAACAAAGATATCAATGTACTTTTTAAAAAATTAAAGCAAGATGATATGAAAAAAAAAGCTTCCCCTGTGACTGGAGTAAAATGGATGTATCCTCAATGTCTGCAGACTATGGAAATCATCTGGCAGTCCTACTAGATGTCCTCTCCTATCCCTTGGCTCCTTTTCTCAGATGATGTGTGCATCAAGTTACTGCATCCTGAAGCACAACTCTCGTTACTATGGCTACTCCAGAGCAGGGACTGCATGAATGCACCTGGTGCCGCTCCTTGGCTCCACGATGAGCACTGTAGATCCCAAACATCTTAAATAGCTCTTTGCTTTCAATGATATAATTGGATGCATTGCTCATCTGTCGTGCCCAAAGTAGAAACAGACAAGAGGCCATCTGTTCCACCACTCTGTGTTCTTCTTCCTCAGCATGAAGTGCCATCTCAGTGGCTTATTGTTTCCATGGAAAGGTGCACCCATGGTAACGATGAACTGGGTGGCCCCAGAGCTGGCCACTTAGCTGCCTGGATGTCACTCTGACTCAGAGTCAACTCCTACATTAGGGACAAGGGTTGCTTAGGCAGAGCTAGAAAAAATGGGGGCCCATGCTTTATGTTCTTGAAGGTCCTTTCTCTACTACTGTAAAATACTTCATTTCAATATTATAATTATATGTATGCATGTGTATTCATGTGTGTATCACTAGATATTCATATATTTGTGTATGTATATACATACATATACATACACATAGACATATATAGGCATATATGTGTGTGTTTATGTATATATGTGTATGTATGTATGTACATGTGTTCATTAGTGAGAATAAGCCAATTTGTAAGCTGATGTGTTTATCTACAAATACCTAGATAATAGGATCTTAGATCATGGGATCACTGGATTTAGAACTGGAGGGAAATGTAGAAGTCAACTAATCTCACTCCATCATTTTATAGATAAGGAGAATGAGGCTGAGAGACAAGTGACTTGCCCAAGACGGCTCATAGATTCTAAATGCAGTGGGTTTGGGTTTGGGTTTTTGCTTCGTACCACACTGTTCTCCAACTAGTTTAACTCCCTCATTTTATAGACGAGGAAACTGAGACTGAAGGAGAAATGATTTGCCCAAGAAAACTCACAGATTCTAAATGCAGTGTTTATTTATTTATTTTTTTGCTTTGGATCACACTGTTCTCCAAGGTGAACCTTATTTAACCTGGTAGCAACCAAGGCTAAACAAGCAACTAGGTGACACAGTGGATAGAGTAAGGAAGACTCATCTTCCTGAATTCAAATATGGCCTCAGACCCTTACTGGCTGTATGATCCTGGGCAAGTCACTTAACCTCATTTGCCTCAGTTTCCTCATCTGTAAAATGAGCTGGATAAGGAAAAGAAAACCCCCAATGGGGTCACAAAATAGGATATGACTGAAACAAAAAAACAAAAAAAAAAGATAAAAGAATTATCAACATACAATATAAATGTCAGAGGTTTTTCTGCTACTTGAGAGAATAATCAAGAAATTCATTAGAAGGGATTGTGAACATAATAACTATACCTAAGTCAATGGAAGAAAGGAAAGAAGAAAGGAAAGAAGGAAGGAAGGAAGGAAGGAAGGAAGGAAGGAAGGAAGGAAGGAAGTGTGTAAAGATACAGATCAAGTTTATACAAAAGTCATGCAAGAAAATGAACCTTCCATTCTTTGAAGAGGTGGGGAACAACAGGTATTGAATACAGCATACGCTCACAAACCTTACTCTATTCCATTGCTCTATACAGATCTCTTCATCTCCAGAGAATAGTGACTATCATCTGTGAATTCCTTCAACTTCCCTCCTGTGTTTTAAGACACTTTGTATATTTCCCCATTTTCCACCTTCCTTTACTGTCTCACTGGTGTTCTCTGATGTAGGATCCCACCTAGACACTCTAATTTCTCAATATCCTTTCTAAAATGTGGCACCTAAAGTGAAAATGAAATTCCAGATGTGTTTTGATCAGAACACAGTAAAGGGACTATCATCTCTCATTCTAGATACCATCCCTCTCTGAATGCCTTCTAAAATGGCATTAATTTTTCTGTGTAGTTGGTAGAGTGCTGAACCTGGAGTCAGGAACACTTGAGTTCAAATCCTACCTCAGTTAATTCCCTGCTATATGATACTGGTCAAGTCATATAACCTCTTTCAGATTCAGTTTCTTCATCTGTAAAATAGGGATAACAATATAGCACCTCCCTCTCCCTTCCAGGTTGTTGTGAGGATCAAACAAAATGACATGTGCAAGACTCTTTACAAGCCTTTAAGTGCCAGATAAGTGCTAGATATCATCATCATCATCATCATCATCATCATCATCATCATCATCATCATCATCATCATTGGCTACTATGTAATAATCAGATAATTCTGAGTTCTTGAAGGTTATGCCACCAGAGTAAAAGTTCTCCTTCAAAGATTTTGAGTATGATTGTAGAAAAAACCCATGTCTGCTTTCTAAGGATCAAACTGGACAAATATAGTAAGATTCAACAGTAGTAACAGGTTGGACTCTTTACTATTGAATCTTTTGGTCAAGACAAGCCATGAAACTGAAAAAAAAAATTAAATGGCCTCCAGTTCTATGTGGCTCCTGCCTACCTCTGCTATGAAGTGAATAAGAGTGGTGGAAAAGTGTGCTGTACATCATACAATTTTAAAATTACATACAAACACTAATTTAGTTGTTGGTACACTAAATGTGAGATCCTTGTCTAGTGATCAAGGGACAGACTACTAAAGGGTCTCATATCTGTGTCTATAGATGCCTATCTATAGATAGAGATATTTTCCTCTATAAATGAAAATGGACAACAAGAAACATAAATTTATGGGAAATGTGGCTATTTTGTATGGAAATATTGAAGACAAATATATAACTATGTAGACTGTAAAGACTACTATGAAGTTACAATTGTAACTTCTGTATAAACATCTCATACAAAAAGGAAAAGGGAGAAAAGTTTTGTGAGGAACTCAACGTGATATTACAAATGAAATCAACATATGTTATAATGTCTGATTTTAACATAAAAGTAGAACTAGTCAAGATTGGAAAAAATATGTTGGAAAACATGGGTCAGGAATAAAAACTAAAAGAGGTCAAAGACACATAGATTATACAGAATCCTCATTCTTGTATATTATTAAAATTTTCTTTAACAAGAAAAATAGGCAGAGGTGGACAAGCTGATCACAACAATGCAGTTGATTATATTTTAATGGACTCATTTGGGGTATCATCTCCTAATCAACTTTTTGTGAAGAATCAGATCACTGACTTGTCAAAGCAAAAGCCAAAATTAGAATAGAAATGAGAAGACAGAGTGTACAAATGAAGCAACTCCAATCTAATCTATTTAGGCAAGTTATTGATGAGAATAAGAATTAGAAATGAGGAAAAGAACAGACACTGACATAGATTATTACCATTTCTTACAGAACTTCAAATGATATAAATCAGTTGAAATAGCTAGGAGACACAAAAAGACAAAAAAAACCACTTCAGTCAAAAAAAACAAAAATATTTCCTTGCTAAGTAAAGAACTATGTCAGCCTGCAGTGGTTTAGCCCCTTATACTTAATCTACTTATCCATTTCATAGATGTACAGGACTACCATATGCAAAGTAGCAAACAAAACCCCTGAGCAAATGTCAATAGATAGATAGAAAGAAAGAAAGAATGAAAGAAAGAAAGAAAGAAAGAAAGAAAGAAAGAAAGAAAGAAAGAAAGAAAGAAAGAAGGAAAGAAGGAAAGAAAGAAAGAAAGCTTCAAAGTACAGAAAATGGATCAAGAGATTTGAGAGTAAAAGTCAGCAATATAGGCCTCTAGCAAACTTAGTTACTTATGTATGTGTGTATATATACACATATATATATACACACATACACACACACATATCCTCTTTTTATTAGCTGTTAATTTTGCATCCCCTGAATCATGAAGTCCCTCATCTAAACAACTATTGAGCTGTTGCTACATATAGATAAAAACCATCTGTATAGAGGAGTGAACTCCTGGGCTCTGGGGTGCTAAGAAATGTTTAGATAAAAAAGTGTCAGAGTACAGTCAAAATCATGAGAACAGACCCAATTGATCGGCAAAGTCAGCCACAGCATGTCAGACTCTACCCCAAACCTTTGTCTTTCTGTTACCCTCTCAACCAATTATAATGCTCAAAGATCTGAAACACAGATAACAATTGGTAGATCCACAAATCATTGCCCTAGAACCCCTGGGAATCAAGGAAACTAGTGAAGCATACCATGGAACCTTCTTAAAAATAACAAGGATGTTAGAAAGTCATATGGTGTGTGTGTGTGTGTGTGTGTGTGTGAGTGTGTATGTTTGTGTGTGTTCAGCTATATTCCATGAACTGAGAACTCAAATCTATAGACATAAAACTCAAGTTATGAATACATCCTAGAAAGGACAAGAAAACCTGAAGTGACATTGTTTTTGTCCTTTGATACTTTTTCAGAGGCTCTGACTGAATCTAAAAAATGTATGTATCTTTCAATAAATCTTGTTAGGTTACATAAATAACTTCTCAAGTGGCTGCTGGTTTACCTTTAAATCACTGGTCAGATGGTAAGGAAAGTGCCCAGGTAAGCCAGATTACCTACCCTTTTCCTCAATTTCTCCTAATATCTCCAAACTAAGTGACAGACAAAGGCAGTAACAATTTTGAATGTAAACTAATTAGTAAAGTCTTGTAGAGAAGAGTGGTGAAAGATTATAAGCAATATCATAAAGTAGGAGAAATGATAGAAGAAAAAATAGATTTACAAAAAGCTCAATAAGTCATTTCATTAAGCTTAATTTTTAATATAAACACTATTTTAATAGAACAAAGCATTTCCTTAAAGGCTTTAATCCAACAAACATAAAGATTCAAAAATTGTATATGTTGAAATCATTTAATGTTCCATGAAAAACTTAACAATAAAATTTTGTTCCATGAACTCTGATTATTAATATCAGGTAATACCAAAACGATGAGATATATGTTTGCCAAAGTTGTTTGCTGGTCTCATTAAGGTTGTCCAGAACAGAGTATGAACTAAAGGATGGCTACTCTATAAGTTCTTCTTGATACCCCAGTTTGTGTATAACATTGTATCCTAGTACATTTTGAAGTCTCTTAAATATCATGCATAACCACTGAGGAGAGTATGGACTAAACTATTTACATAGAAATAATGAAGTGGATGAAAAAGGCTGTTTTTCCAGATGATAATATATAGGTGAGTGAACAATACTTAGAGCTATTATGTGTGTGTACACTGTATGCATATATGTATGTACATTTATTTATATATATATATACTCTACCTATATGTGCATTCATAATTATAAACATGAGACCTATAAAGAATCCTATAGTTTCACAGATAATCTAATTTCTCTTCCTCATTTTCAATTGTGGGTTCATTTCATTGCCTATATGCGGTACATAATAGATGTATAAATATATTTTTAAAAGCAAAATTCTTACGGTTATGGTCATTGGCTACAAATTACACTTTGTAAGTTCCAAAAGCTCTAAATTTCAGTTGACTCAAAGGGCAATGGAGAGATGCATAGAGGATATACAAAAGTTATAACCTATTACCAAAGAAGAATTGTACTCAATTCTTTGGACAGAAAGAAGTATAATAAAATTGTTGATTGTCTACAAAGGAGGTGGATTGATCATGTTTCAAGTTGAAGGAAGACAGACAGGACAAATGAATAACCCCAGTATTCTAGTGATACCCAAAAAAGATCAAGGGACCTAGAGAAAGACTTCCAGCACATTGAGCAGACCCTATATGGAGGATTTATGGGAATAAATGATGAGTCACACAAGATGAGAAGGCTTAGATGGTTTCCCATCTCTAGTACCCTCATCAAGATCTATGGAAACATCACCATTCTTGTCTCATACTGAGTTTGTAGGCCATTAAAATGTACAAATCTTCTTTACATGAAATCTTGTGTAGGTACATATTTTCTATCTTTATGTATTTATAAGGCTGATTTTTTGAATGAGTGTAGGAATTTATCCAGATATAGAATTCAATGATGCTATTTTCCCTAGCCTTTCTCTAACAAAAAGGCTACCCATGTATCCTTTTTTCCCCACATATTCAAATCCAGGAGTCAGAAACCCACAGGTCTCATGTCTGAAGCTAAGCCACAATAATGGCAGATGCTGCCTATCACTCAGTTAGCAACACTGATGTCCTTAGTTTGGCTTTCATAATACACTGTTTGTTTCAGATTCCACTGCCATCTAGGTATGATTTCTATTTGTGTGTATACTTTGCTCCCATGCAGATATATCATATGTGTATAGGCATATAAAGCCACCACTTCTACTATATTATTATTACCTCAATCCGATTATGCACTTACTTGTAAAGACAAGTAAAAGAAGTTGGAACAGGTGAAAGAAATGAGTATTATCAGGTTCAAAGTTAAACTCAAAAGGGAGAATACAGAGGAAAGATGTCATCCAGCAGAGACACTTCTATGGCTACCATATGAGACCAATATTCAAAGAGAAGGCAAAGGACACTGCGGTCCTGCAGTGCTGGTGGTGTGACTTGTCTTGGCCACAACTGTTTCCTAAGTGTGTCTCTCTATTAGTGTACTTTAAATGTGGACCCATTGTTCCCACTGACATCATGATTAGTTGTGAGAAAGTGTACCCAGGTTATAGGTAGAATTCTTTTCACTATAGTTTGTACAATGCTATCTCAGTAAAACTTCCTGACCATTAGAGGTATCTAAAAGTGGGATATGGTGCATTGAGATATGATGAGTTTCTCCTGCTCAGGAGTGTTCAAGAAGAAGCAAGATGACTTTTCAGATGTATCATAGTGGGGATTCTGTTTTCATGCAGTCAGGACTACAAGACCACTGTGTTCACTTCCAATTCTTGAATTTTGTTATTCTATGATTTGTTTTGATCTAATTGTGTCAACTGACTGACAAGATTAAGGACACCAATGGGAACCCCATGAGTTGTAGTTTTAGAAGAAACCCATAGAATACTTTGAACTTGCATTAGATAACCCCATGGGTATCCAACTTGTAAGTTCACAATAAGAAAGGTAACCCAGAAGGGATGCTACATGTATGTGTTTAATTTCCCTTGGTGTTGTCATTCAGTTATGTCTGACCTTTCATGACCCCATGGAATACACTGTCCATGGGCATTCCTTGGCAAAGATACTGGGGTGGTTTGCCATTTCCTGCTCCAGGGAATTAAGGCAAACAGAGGTTAAGTGGTTTGCCCAAGGTCACATAGCTAATAAGTGTCTGAGGTCTGATTTTAATTCAGGTCTTTCTGACTTCAGGCCCAGTGCTCTCTCCACTGAATTACCTAGCTGCCTGATTTTCTCTACTAGATTACAAATTTCCTAAGGACAAGGACCCTATAGCTATAAAAATGCTTCAGTCCCACCTTAACATGCTCAGTACAATATTCTGAAAATAGAATGTATTTAGTCAATGTTTGTGGAATTTAATTAAGATATGGTGCCAGATTTCAATGCACTTGCAATCTCCATAGGGAAATAAGATTAAAACACACGAAATTGTAGTACATAATAAAGTGGTGTTAAATGTTTTGCAGTATTCATTCTTATAACATCCTACATACTTGATTTTAGCCCATAACAAGAATAGGTCAAAAATTTGTGCTTTTGTTTATATGGGAACTCCAGGTGTGGGAACTCCTTCTCCCTGTAGGCTACAAGCAGCTGTAACATGTAGCAGACTTTAGATGATGGATTTATAGTAGCAAGCGAACTTATACTTCATCTTCTAGTCCTTCCATTTTGCAAATTATTAAATGGATGCCCAAAAAGATTGAATGCCTTGACCAGTGTCACTATTTCAGAACCAGGATTCAATTCCAAGCCCTCTCATTCTAAGTCTAACACTCTCCCCATAATTTTAGCTGTCTTTCCCACTGTCATATAGCTTTTAAGTGTCTGAGGTAAGATTTAAACTGAGTTCTTCACAACTCCAAGTTCAGCATTCTATTTACTATGTTGGAGGCTTTTAATCTTTTTTTTTTCCTTTATCGTGGATGACTTTGGCTGTTTAGCGAAGTCTATGGACCCTTTCTCAGAATATTTTTTTTCATATACTCTCCTCTATTTTGGCCAGTTTCTATATTTTTTTTCTAATTTGATTTTTTACTTACCATATTTTTCATGTTATGCAAGAAGCAATGCAAAGGGAAAAAACACAAAAGATATAGAAAGTGAAAAATTGTATGCATTGCTTGATCTGCCTTCAGACTCCATCAGGTCTTTTTTTGGACATGGATAGTATTTTTCATCATGAAGCCTTTATAACTGTCTTGGATCATTGTATTGCTGAGAATAACTAAGTCATTCACAGATGACTATTGTACAGTATTGCTGTTGCTGTGTACATTGTTCTCCTGGTTCTGATCATTTCACTTTGCATCAATTCATATATGTCCTTCTAGGTCTTTCTGAAATCTACCTGCTCATTATTTCTTATAACATAGCAATATTCCATTATAATCATATACCACAATTTGCTCAGTGATTCCCCAATTTGTGGGCATCCATTCAATTTCCAATTAGTTTTGAATGCTGTGGATAACTTCACTTACCTTGGTAGTGTACTTTCCAGGGATGTACACATTGATAATGAGGTGGATACACACTTTACCAGAGCTAGCTCAGTGTTTGGGAGGCTCTAAAGGAAAGTATGGGAGAGAAGAGGTATTAGACTGACAACCAAACTGACAATCTACAGAGCCATGGTGCTGACCTCATTGTTGTATGCCTGTGAAATCTGGACAGCATATAAGTGTCATGTCAGGAAACTTATACACTTCCATTTGAATTGTCTTAGGAAGATCCTGAAGATCACCTGGAAGGATAAGGTACCAGAAACTGAGGTCTTTACTTGAACTAAACTGCCAAGCATTCAAACTCTGCTTCAGAGAGGGCAACTCTGATGGGCTAGCCATGTTGTTTGAATGCAAAACATACACTTACCAAAAAAAACCATTTTATGAAGAACTCACAAAGGACAAGTGTTCAAACGGTGGTCAGAAGAAGCAATACAAAGACACTCTCAAGGTCTCTCTCAAGAACTTTAGAACTGATTGTGTGACATGGAAGACACTGGCACAGGACCACTCAGCATGGTGTGCCCACAGCAGAGAAGGTGCTGTGTTCTATAAACAAAGCAGAATTGAAACAGCTCAAAAGAAATGCAGGATGCACAAATTTAGATAATTCACCCAAATGTTCAAATGGATTATTTGTGTCCAAACTGTGGTAGAGTATTCTGAGTTCTTATTGGTCTGATTAGTCACAGTCTGACACATTGAAACCTGACTTTGACATAGTGAGGTCATTTTGATCCTCTTCGAGAATGAAGGACAGCAACCAACCAACAAAAAGAGCTGCTATAATTATTTTTGTACAAATAAGTCCTTTTTCCTTTTATGATATCAGAATAATGTTTTAAAATACATAAAATGAAATACATGGAATTAAAAAGGAAATAAATTATAGTAAAAGCACAATTACTGAAAAAAAAAAACAAGTTATCAAGCCTTAGGTTAAGTCAAAAACTCAATACTATTCCCTATTCAGCTTTTTTTTTTAAGTATGAGTAAAGTAGTTGTGGGAATTCAGAGCAGAGGGATGTAACTAAGGAAAATTGTAGGGGGGCGGAGCCAAGATGGCGGCATAGCAGCAGCAACATATCGCAGTTCTCACATAGCCACCCCAAAATACCCGTAAAATAGGACTCTAAACCAATCCTAGAACTCCAAAACGCACACAAAGATACTTCCCACTAAAGTCAGCTTGGCTACAAGGAACCATATCAGCACTGCAAACCAAAACCAGCCTGGCCTGAAGCTGCTGCTGAGCCCCGGGGGCGACCTGATGAGAGGAGTGGTGAGCAGATTAGCAGCAGCTGTGAGCAGCGTTCAGAACTAGGTCAGTGAGAATTGCGAAAGCAGGAGAGAAAAGCAGTCCGGCCAAAAGGCCTCCAGAGTAGAAAAGTGAAAGGCAGAGGTTTTGCACCTGCCTCCCCGTTGCAGCTTCCCACCCGCGGCCTGCAGACAGCAGGAGGACGAAGCAATTGTTCAGAGGCCAGTGCTCTTGCGTTGAGCGGCCTGGATCTGGATCGCTGTCTTGGGCCTCGGTCTTGGAGTCTTTATTATCCAGTGAGCTGGAAGTCAGTAGGAAGGGTCCCAGCACCTTCCTGAGAGCTACGGCAGCTGGGAGGACCCCAGCGAT
>JAQQSV010018415.1:0-11404 GCA_028646515.1 Pseudochirops corinnae | reverse complement strand
GCTGATCTGTTTTTCTGTTTGTTTGTAACTTCTGTTTGTATTCTCTGAAGTTCAGGGTGCTGACTTTTCCCCCTGAACTAGGTAAATGATATGTTTGATTAAAGTGAGATTGTTAACCCATTTTGAGTTGCTTTCCTTTAGAAAAGCAGATCTAAGAACCTGTGCTAGTAGCCGCCCTAGGTATGCTAGGGTGCTTGCTAATACACCCCCTCTAGGGAAACCAGATGATTATTCTTTTGTTCTTTGTTCTAAATACTGTAGCCACTTTGGTGGAAACTATGTGGCCATTGTAATGATTCTAATGTTAAGCTGTTGTGAACACTATATTGTGATTTTCTGTGATAAGATGTAATGTTGTGAATATTATACTGTACCTTGATTTTCTGAGAAAGTTTGCCTTGATTTGCTATGAAATAAATGGAGTGTTCACTATACTATGTCATCAGAACCTTAAAAGCTGTTCACAGTAGCATTTTTTTGGGAAGCTGCTCATGCATGGCATTACATTTGCGTGCTAAAACGTTGGTGGAGTTGTGAATCAGTATACCCATTTCAGAAATCAGTTTGGAATCATGCAAATAAAGTGCCCCAAATGCCCATACCCCTTTGTTCCAAAGCCTATTACTAGACTTAAATGCCAAGGGGAACACTGATAAGAAAGAAGTTTCCATATATGGCAAAATATTTATATAAGCATTTTTTTTTTTCAGTGATAGCAAAGAATTAGAAATATTGTAGACATTCATTGATTGGAGAGTGGTCAAGAAAATTATGATATGTGAATGTAATGGGATAGTACTGTGCTATAAGCAATGATGTATGTAATAAATACAGAAAAGCACAAAAATATCTATATGAACAGATGCAGAGATGTAAGCAGAGCCAAGAAAAATATTATATACAATGACTAATATTACAAAACAATTGTAAACGAACATTTCAAAATACATAAATAGCAAATACAGCTAGAATAGATATGAAAAGATATCCCCTTTTGCCCTCTTACAGAGGAAGGAGGTCCACAAATATCATATAAATGATGTATTTTTAGACATCTTCAATGTATTGATCAGTTTTACAAATTTTTCTCTGTTCATTTGCCGTGTGTTTTTGAAAAATATTAGTTACATAGGATAGCTCTCCAGGCAAGGGAGGGAATGGAATACAGAAAGGAATTATGATGATGTAAAAAAAAAATGTCAATAAAATATATTTAAAACAAACAAAAAAGTATCCAATATCCCTTTTCAACTGATATTTTGTAGGTTTGTGTCTCTACCTCTGGGCTAGAGGATAGGGATAGTGATTGCAATTATATTGGCATAAGGAAACTCCCAAATGAGGGAAATATTTCTTCCAGTGGAATTTGTACCTTCGCTGCAACATATTGTCTACTGGAATTGTCTAGAGCACTGAGAGGTTAAACAGTTTGCCCAAGAACACACAGTCAACATGTATAAAAGTTGGGCTTTGAACCCCCATCTTTCTGAATTTGATTTCCTTATCCATTATATACTCTGCCACCCTGCTTTAGAGTCATATAATCAAATGAAAATCAAATATTCAAATAATCAAGTAATCAAAAGTGAAACTTTTTTTGATCTTTTGCTCTTGGGAGATCAAGTATGCTTTGACTTGGAGGAATGAGTGAAGGATAGTAATACTCAGTGTCATTTTTATGGATGATTGACAGAAATTGAAGGATTGGACTGAACTGGTAAGTTATTCAAGGATAGGGAGCTCCAAGGAAATTTGATTCTGGATCAGGTTAATTAGCTTCTTATATAGGAGTATGGCCTCTGGGGGTGTATTTTCAATGCATTTTTTTAGAGGCAACTGGAGTTAAATGACTCACCCAGGGTCACACAACTAGAAGGTATCAAGTGTTTGGTCTGAGGCTGGATTTGAACTCAGGTCCTCTCAACTCCAGGTCCTGTGCTTTATTGGAGTTGCACATTGCACCACCTACTACCCTTCATTAAAGTCATTTTTAAACTGAAATAGTCAGTATTTATAAAGATGTTTAACATATAGCTCCTGCACCAAGAGAAACGAGGGCATCACAATCCTCCCAAGCAATCAGGCTAGCAACCTTGGTGTCACCTTTGACTCTTCACTGGCTCTCACCCCATATATCCAATCTATTGTCATTTCTTACTGTTTGTCATTTCTACATTCATCCAATTGTCATTTCTACTTTTGCCACATTTTTTTGGCACACATTCATCACTCACACAGATACCACTCTGGTATTGGCCATGACTTTCTCAAAGTATTGGTCTGATGATGTCACCCTCCTACTCAATAAACTTTAGTGGCCTCTTATTTCCTCCAGGTTCAAATAGAAAATCCTCAGTTTGACTCTTGAAGTCCTTTACATCTTTCTCCCAGTCTGCTTACATGTTAACCCCGTATGTATACTCTCTCATCTAACAGTATTGGTCTTCTTGCTTTTCCTCACAAACATCACTCTATCTCCAGATTGTGACTTTTCACTGTCTGTCCATTTCTACAATGTTCTTCCTCCTCACATCTTCCTCTTGCTTCCCTTGTTCTCATCAAGACCCAGCTCAACACTCACTTTCTTTAGGAAGCCTTTCTCCGTCCCCTCCCTCCTCTCCCAAATCCATTGTTAGTGCCTCCGTCTGGGATTACTGCCCCCCTCTGGGATTACCGCCTATTAATACTGTATATATCTTGTACATATATATTACTTTGCATATTCTATCTCCAATTAGATTGTGAGCTCCTTGAAGGCAGGGACTATATTTTTGCTTTTCTTGGTATAACCAATGCTCTGCATGCTACCTTACATGTAGTAAGCACTCGATAAATGCTGCTTGTTGACTGGCTGAGTATTCAAATAAATGCTTATTAGACACTTTTATTAAGAATAAAAAGTAAGAATATGCCTGGCAAAAGTTTTACAGCAAATAGGTAAATTGAAGGACATGGATGTAAAGTCAATTATCTGGACAACTGGGGCATCTTCACAGATGTTAAATATTCATCTCACTACCACATGGCAATACAGTCTCTATCAGCAAAATACTTTCTTTATGATACTCTCTTCTTGAGAAAGAAATTGCTTGATGATCTAGTAAATAACTGTAAACACAGCTTTCTGAATTGTAGCCAAAACATGAGAGATATCCCATCCTATAATAATGATAATCTAAAGATGGGCAAAACAATAATCATCAACAGCAATTATTGCCAATTTTTATTATCTCAAACAATGAAAAGTAAGGTGAACAATAAAATCCAAGTACAAATAATATTCATCAGTTTTAAACTGGGTTAGAGATGGAAAGGTTCATGTAGCAAGATGCAGCTGGCTATGAACATTTGTGGCATCTCATTGTTGCTGAGAGAGTGTGCTGTAGGCAATGTGGAAAAGACCCCAGGATTAGGCATCAGGGGGCCTGAGTTTGAATCTTGGCTATATTATTTACTAGCTGTGCGGTGATGGCTCTGAAATTAACTTTGCTCATCAACAAAATGAGATCAGACTGGATGACTTTCTAAAGTCTTCTTCCAGTATCAGGTCCTTAAATCCCTTAAGTCTATATGAAATATCCTTTGACATACTACTAACTGTATTATTTTAATGTGTATGAATAGGGATGATCCCTGACCAATAACAAAGTGCCTACTATATGCTCAGTACCTGAACTGACCTGAAAGGTGAGAGGAAGGCATACCTCATTATCTGGGGCTATAGATATAAAGATTCTGAGAGCATCTGTGCAGGCTGAAATTGAGGGAGAAAAAAGAAAAGTAGAAGAGATGACTTATGCCCCCAAGGAGCATATAATCTTATTATTATTAGCTTTAATGGCATAGCTTTTAACCATTCCCATGCCATCAAAGGGCTACAGGTCATAGCTACCTGCAGTGAATGAAGAGATATACTGCCTCTTGCAAGAAACAATTCCATTGTCCTAATAAAGGCATGTTTGTGGTCATATTTTCCTGATCTTTCTTAAAACATGTTTTCCTCTCTGCTGTTTACAGAAGCCTGAAAGAAGAATCACTTTTCTGGCTTCACTGTCTCTGCACTTTCCCCTTTTGCTGCTTACTCAGTTTGTTATTTCTCTGTTGTTTGTGAGTGCTGGGCTCTTGTTGGGCATTGATTTTTTCCCTCTTTTTCTTAGGAAAAAAAAAGCTGCAGGGACTAAATTGGAAAAAAGAAGAAGTAGAAGAAGAAGAAGAAGAAGAAGAAGAAGAAGAAGAAGAAGAACAAGAACAAGAACAAGAACAAGAACAAGAACAAGAAGCATACATGGATTTTATTTAAAGGCGTACATGGATTTTATAAATTTGTCCCTCCTCCCTTTTTTTCCTTCAGTCAAAAGCTTTGGTCAATCTCCACTGGATTTTCTCCATTAAATTTAAATATACTTTTCAAAAAACACACATGCCTGCAGAAAGGCTTAGTTGAACTTACCATCATCATCATCAAAAAGTGGATACCATCAAGGGAAAATTATTAGGGAAAGGGTCAAAAGACATGTCTTATATTATTGTATTCTTGAAGTCTAATATCCCTATATTCTATTCCATGAGGGACCAGTGCTATATATAGTGAAAAAAATGGTGGATTTTATGTCAGAACAACTTGGTTTAATTTCTGGATCTGCCATTTACTAGCTTCCACTCCTGAGACTCAAGTTTTCTCATCTTTATGACAACTATGATTATCATCATTAATGATAAGAATACTTGTAGTGTGGACACATATATGCATGTATATATGCATACACACATATGTGTATATACATAATTTAACAATGTAAATATTATCTGTAATTATTATTCCTCCACTTGTAAAGAGAGTCTATTTGCTCCCATTCATCATATTCTCAAAATCCTTTGAGTCTTAGGTTGGGTCAATTGTACAAAATAAATTGTACAAAATAAATGATTCCAGATGTCGAGGCTAAGTTCTTAGGTTCTAAACTTTTCAGTATTCGATGAATACATTAAAATGGTTGAAATAATAGGTAGCATGACAGAGTGGAACAATGACTAGACTTATCATCAGACTTCCCAGTTCTATAACAAACTTGCTCTGTGGCCTTGATCATGTCACTTACCTTCACTGCAGATACTTTCTGCATCTATTAACATTTATACTACATAATGAAGTTGTAGTCATGAGGAAAGTACCTTATAAACCAAAAAGAACTATATCAATGGGGAATTTTAAAGGTGCAAGGCCACAGGTTTTGTACAGGGCATATGAGAAAGGAGAAGACAAGCTGAAATTATGGATCTGTCATTTACTAGCTCTGTGACCTTGAGCAAAAGAAATGACCCCTCTGGGCCTCAATTAATTCATTTGTAAAATGAGGAGATTGGAATAGATGACCTTTAAGATTACTTCCAAGTCTAATATTCTCTCGTTTATAGTAAGCTTCCTTCTGTTCACTGAGCATGGACAACCTTGGTCAAGCTATCTTAGAAGTGTCTAATTTTTATCATAAATGGATTCATTCTGCTACAAGGGCTGAATTAAATTGGTCCTATACCTGACACCATACTATTCTTTTCCTGAGTTTGTAGCACAGTTTTAGCAATTGGGCTCCTGCACTGTATAATCAATCAATCAATCAATCAATTAATTCACAAGCACTTACGAAACACCCAATATGGCCTAGGCACTGAAATACAGAGATAAACTGAAACATTGCCTCTGCCATCAAGGCGCTGACATTTTGGTGGAACCTGTAATCATTCAATTCTCATTCAAAAACATCTGTTGAGAGCTGATCCTGTGAAGAGTGTGAGACAAAGGGATAGAGTGGAAGGGAAGGAACAGGACAGATAGAAAGGTAAATGCTTTTGGTTCTCAGGAGTCTACATTTTAGTTGGGGTCACAAATCATACAGTGGCATCCTGATGAAATAGAATAGAGAAAACAATGGATTTGGCAGCTGTTGTGTTGAGTACTGGGTTTGAAGTATAGAATGTACTAGAAACCTATCCTTTCTAATTCTGTGAATACATTGCAACTCCAAACTAGATTGTATCTATTTAAAGGTGAAAACCATATCTTCCGCTTTCTGGAGAATGTATGTTACATTAAGCATAAAACCACAGGCTCTCAAAATAAAAGGAATTCCAGGAGTCATGCAATTCAGATTGCACCCAAACAGAAAGTCTTTCTACAACACCCTTGAGATATAGTCATGTAGAATCTGAATGGAAACCTCCAGCAACTGAAAACACACTCTTCCCTTAGGCAGCCCATTCCATTTTGGACAGAGGAGACATTTGTAATGATGAGGAAATTTCTGTCATACATCAGACAGAATTCTTCCCATCTTCATCATCCATGTTTTAAATCAAATTCTGTTGTCCAAGACCAAGGAGAGCAAGGTTGATCCCTCTTTTACTTATTATCCCTTTAATCACTTTAAGATAGCTAACATGTAAAATGGAGCTTAATGAATGTTTGCTGGACAAATGTACTAAAAAAAAGACAATATTTACTATAGCCAGAACTCATTGGATGCATGGATACATGTGTGCAAGTGGAATGTACATTCCTCAAAAGTACAGATTGTTTCTTTTCTTTTCTTTGGATTACCAATGCCCAGTACATCACATATAATAGATATTTAATAAATGAATTGAGTGAATAAAAGAACAACCAAGTTGAATTTATATAAAGTGTTAATATACTCATAGGAAAACTGAAGAAAAATGATATTATCCTACTTATATTTTGGACTAACTGAACTTGTGTTGCTTTCCACCTCCAGGGCACTAAACAGTAAACAGCAAGATACTATGATATTGCTGGGCTCCCTGGCTGCCAGTAACCTCCTAGAGAGAAAGAAAAATTGGCAGTCTTGCTAGAATGCTGCCAATTCTCCAGCAGGTGGCTCTTCAAGCTCACCAGTGTTCTGCTTTGCTGTTTAAGAGAGAAATGATGATAAGGATGTTGCTGACTAAGTAGGCAGAGTTTACCAGCTACAAAGATCATTCACACCTGGGTGAAGAGGGCACACAATTACATTTTCAGAATCCTGAGTCCATAACATGAAGCTTGAACAAAATTATTTTTTTTCTCAGAGAACTTCATTTCCAGAAAGGTTGCTCCTAGGACCTCAACTTATTAAAATTTACCTGTTTCCATGAGTGGAAATTAAGTTAAAAAGAAGGAAAAATTTCATTTCCATGCATATTAGCACCTTTGGAATATAAGGTGTTGATTAACAGATATGATGACTCTTCCTTAAGGGAAATGTCTGCATTTGAAATAAAAAACAAATAATTAGTTAGAGCTCATTGTTTTGAGGCAACAGGAGAACTGGTCAGACCATAAGAACAATTTGTCCTGTTCAAGGGCATAGAGCCAAAACCAAAAAGAGGCAGAGAGTAGTAATGAAAATTCACATTGGGGAGAGAGGCTTAAGATTTGTGAAATACTATCCTCACAATAGCCCTGGCACCTATGAAAGCATCCTAATGAGGTAGATGGTGCAGTGGATAGAGTCCTGTGTCTGCAGTGGGCAAAACCTGAGTTCAAATCTGTTCTCAGATACTAGCTGTGGAAACCCTGGGCAAGTTTGTCTGTTTCCTCAACTGCAACGTGGGAATAATAATAGCACTTGCCTCCCGGGGTTGTTGTGAGGATCAAATGATGTAATAATTATAAAGCACTTAGCACAGTGCCTGGCAGATAATAAGCACTGTATGAATGTTAATATTATTACTCCCAGTTTGAAGATGATAAAACTGAGGCCTTAAGAGATTAAGAATCTGGTGTGTTCTTTGTCTCATAAGTAGTTTTAAGAATCTGAAGCAGAATTCAGACCCAAAGTCTCCTTGCTCTAAGTCCTGTGTAAGTCTAACTTATACCTTCTCTTGATCCACATTTGTTAAGTGAAGAAATAAATGAACTGTTCCTCGTCTAGGATATCCAGGACTCTGAGCTCTAGGGATTCCCTGATCTGTTTCAAATACTTACTAAGCACCTATTGTTTGCAGAGCACTGTTCTAGGAAATTGAGGGGATAAAAAGTTTAGAGACAATATGGATTTCTTTGTCTTTATAGGATTTATAATTTTATGGTGGATATAAGAGATGACATGTGTATCTCATATTCTCTTTAAGAAATTCATTTCCACAAAACGTGCATTAGCTCAGCAGCCTTCAGCTCACACGAGTTTGGAAGAAGAACTAGAATATTGTATGAGACAGGATGTGGACCAGTTGTGGGGCAAGAATAATGAGGTGAGGTGGGGGTGAGGAAGTAGTAAAAATGATGGTGTGAACCTGGACCAGATGTCCACCTCATCTGGTTGCTATATAAAGAAACAAAAACCAAACCAAACCAAAATAAAAGGTCAGCTGTCACCCCAGTCACCACCATCACAGACCATCGAACAATAAAGTGCAAGATATGAAACATAATGCATGTGGGGTGTGTGTGTGTGTGTGTGTGTGTGTGTGTGTGTGTGTGTGTGTGTGTGTTTTCACTATAGATACTATCTTAATACTCTTCCCTCATTTTCCTGATCAGGAAACTGGACTCCAGAGAAATTGACTTGCCTAAGATCACATAGCTAACAAAAGGCAGAGACAAAGAAAAACAAAAACAAACAAATGGTCTACACTGGGGACTGTAAACAGGGAGTGTCTTGATTTGTCTAGAGTTTATGTTGTACATGGAGGAATAACATAAGTCTAGAAAGGTGACAGATGACCTGGGATGGCGATGCAGATTTCTGAGCACAGAGGAGACAACGATCAGCTTTCTGAATGAGGGCACTATCGCTGTTACCTTGAAAAAATGGCATAAGAAAGGGAACATGGTTAGTATGCTAGACTTGGAGGCATTTGGGACATTGAACGTCACCTCAAACATTGAGTGTCTCTGTGGTTGTGCATGAGCCAGCATTTATTTTTTAAGGTCTCAGTTTCCTCAACAGTAAGATAGAGATAATAATGTTCAAGCTGCCTATCTCACAGGGTTGTTATGAAGAAAGTGATTTTTAAACCTAAAAGTTTCTTCCTGGCCATCTCCAAGTCAAGCTGTCCCCTGACCTCTCTGTTCTCTTCCTCCTCCCACTGAAACCTTAACCCTGAGGTTCTGGGCTGCTTAAGGAGCTTTCATTTTATCTTCCCCAGTCCCAGACCTACCAGGTCACTTCTTGGACATCTGACCTGTTACCAAGTACATTCTCTCACTGACCCTTCCCCTATACCTCCCCGCCCCCCCCCCCCACATACACACATGCACCTTCTGCCTCTAGTTACTTTTAATGTATTCTTTTATTAGAAAATACATGGTGGGGGGGGCGGAGACAAGATCGCTGAGTAAAAGCAGAGACTTGCTTGAGCTTGCTCCCAATCCCTTCCAAATACCTGTAAAAAATTACTCCAAACAAATTCTAGAGCTGCAGAATCCACAAAATGAAAGAGGAAAACACATCTCCAGCCCAAGACAGCCTGGAAGGCTGACAGAAAGGGTATATTGCACTGGGCTGGGGGCAGAGCACAGTTCAGCTGGATTGCACTGGGCACAGACAGGGCTTGAGCAGGCCTTAAGGGACGGAATCACTGACAGCTATGGTGATTTCCAGACTTCTCAACCCACAAATGCTGAGAACAGCATGGAAGGTCAACGTGGAAGCTCTGTGGGACCTGAGTGAAAGAGGAGCATGAGGTCCAGCCTCAGCCACAGAGTGGCTGAATCCTGAGCTCCCAATCCACAGACAGGGGGGATCCAGCAGCTGTTACAAAATCCCTGAAGCCTGGAAGTACACCCTCTCCCCCCCCCCCCCCATCAAGTATTTGATTGGGAAGATGAGAAAACTGCATTAAAAAAAGTCAGACTATAAAATCTTACTTTGGTGACAAAGAAGACCAAAACATACAACCAGAAGAAGACAACAAAGTTAAAGCTCCAACATCCAAAGACTCTGAGAAAAATATGAATTGGTTGCAGGCCATGAAAGAGCTCAAAAGGATTTTAGAATATAGGCTCTATAAGGGCAAGGCCTATCTTGCTTGCTTATTATCTTTTCCTCTCATACTTAACAAGGTGCCTAGAACACAACAGGAGGTATATAATAAATACTTTTCTTCATTAATTCATTCATTAAAGTATTATATAGAGAATTCATAGATTGGAGGGGAGAAGATCTGCTAAAAGACCATTGTAGTAGTCTGGCCTAATCTATCAAGGCTCCCTTTTTCCTTATTGTAGTCAAATTTCATTTCCTTGGTATTGATTGTAATTAAGAAGACTCAATTATCCCCAGTTCTAATATTCCACTAGGTTTTACTCTGCCTTTGGGGAGACAAAAAAAAACTGCACAGTCTTGTGCTGAGGTCCTGCTTTTTATGCTACCCCAATACTTTCTCTAGGTGGCACAGTGGATAGAGCACAGGGCCTGGAGTCAGGAGGACCTGAGTTCAAATCCAGTCTCAGACACTTGTCACCGATGTGACCCTGGGCAAGTCATTTAACCCTGTTTGCCTCAGTTTCTTCACCTGCAAAATGAACTGGAAAAGGAAATAGCAAACCACTTCAGTATCTTTGCTAAGATGAACAACAACACATTCTTTAGCAATATCAAAGGGGGGATCATTTTACAAACTTTCTAGGCTAGCCTCCAGGAAATTCTTCTCAGTTTCCTTGTGTCAGAGCAATTCACATGAACTGAAGACTGGAACAAGTCACTGATCAATAGGTTCATGGGTTTTAGAGCTGGAAGTAAACTTGGAGATCAATCTAGTCCAGACTTCTTATCAATTGGAGAACAAGTTGAACCATGAGGAGGGCCAGGTCATGAAGAGTAGCAGAGAGTTGAATTGATATTTGGAGGCTGATCTTCTCATAAACCAGAACTCTTTTCAATCAACTGTACTTCTTTTGAGATCAAATATAGTAAAGAACATTTTAACTAACTTGTGGGAAAAATAAGAAAAGAAAGAAAAGAAATCCTTAAGAATTGAGAGGGGGTCAGCCAGGAGAGATGGAAGTATATTGGTCAGGATGGACAGTGCACACTCACAGTGTGGGAAGCCTCTTCCGTTTCTTTTTTATTATTCAGAATCCTTGAAGGTCAGAATAACCTTTATTCTGAAACAGATCTTTCAGTAACTTATTGGTAAGGTATCCAGGCAGCTCCTTTGGAAATAAGACATACTGTTCTGAGCAGGAAAACCCGATTCTTGCCAATTATTTTTGATAATAATTAGGCCGCCATGATCATGGCTTATAGTGTATCTTAGGGATTAATGACTGGCTGGCAGATTTGATCCTCAATTAACCCCAGCTGGTCATTAAATCTTAGGGAAACACCTCAAGTCAAGGTTATTCTTATAATGATAAGCAAAATTTTCCCCAAACCAAGGATAAAAAAAGAGAACTTTCTCTACC
>JAQQSV010018414.1:0-11404 GCA_028646515.1 Pseudochirops corinnae | reverse complement strand
ATATATATATATATATATATATATATATATATATATATATATATATATATATATATATATATATATATATATATATATATAACTTTGGTTAGTATAATGGCATAAGATGAGAAGTGCAGCATTACCACTAAGGAAAGGAAAGGGGAATTTTCTTTAATTGGAAACTAATGTTTGTTTAAAAAACATCTTTAACATGTTATACAGATGCAACCACCTCTCTATATAGACTTCAAGATGGAAAAGAAAAAAGGAAGAAGAAAGGAAATAGGAAAAGTAGAGGAAAACCAAGTATAGTAAGGTTGTTTGAGTCCATGGCACATGCTGATGACTTGAAATAAAAGATGTCTTATTTGGAGAAGAAAAGATTCAAATGGAATGAGAGTATGACAAGATACTTGTCTTCAGTTATTTGAAAAGCTGTCACGTGGAAGAAGGATAAGATTTGCTTTATTTAACTGAGAGGAAAGAACTAGGAGCAATGGCCAGAAGTTATAAAAAAATTAAGCAGTGAAATTTTCTAATGATTAGATATATCCCAAAGTTTGACAAGATGCTCCATGCAATAATATGTTTCCTCCCACTGGGGTTCAAAGGATCAAAGATCAGGAATTTAAAGTTTAAAAAAGACCTCAGATGGCACAAAATCCAACCCCACAACTTTCATACAAAGGAAGTGAGACTGAAAGAGGGTTAATGATGTTCATGATCACCAAGCTAGCATCTAAGGAAGGGTTTGAGTTCAGATATTCCTAAGCCCCAGCAGACTTCCCTACCAATCATCTCATTTATCTATCTCATTTTCAAGAACAGGTTGATTGACTACTTGTCACATATGCTACTCTTTTATTGGGTACAGATTGGATTAAAAGCCTGATGAAATCCCTTCTAACTCAAAAGTTCTATGATCTTGATTCTGTGAGTGAATAAGAGAGAGAATAAGAAGAATAGGAAAAAGAGTAAATAAAAAGAGGACAAAGGCAATATTAGGGGTTTAGGGAAAGGAAAATAATTAAAAAATAAGACAGATGAAAAGGAAAAAAGAGGGAGTGGAAAGAAGAGGAAAAGAGAAAATATAGCAGAAACAGAAAAGGAAAGGTAGAAGAAAATGAAGGGGAACAAAAAGATAATAAGAGGAAGCATAAAAAAGGACCAAAAATGTTTGGGAAAGAGAAAGTATTACATAGATTTTAAAAGACCAATTATGCTGACTTATGAAAAATAAAATTATAATCAGTATTTTATTATTCTAATTTTTGCATTTGATGGAGCTTAGATAGAAGTAGTCCTGGAGGCAGAGTCAAAATGGCGATGTAGAAGCAGGAGAACTGCATGAGCTCTCCCCATGACCACCCCAAATACCTATGACTCCAAACAAATTTTAGAGCTCCAGGACCCACAAAATGACAGAGTAACAAAGCTCCCACAGAAGGCAGCCCGGCAGGCAGATGGGAAGGGTTCATCACAGGGCACTGGGATTGTAGCCCAGCAACATGTGGTTTTAGCACCAGGGCATCCAGGAAAAGCCACATCTGGAGGTTGAAGAAGAGCAGATCACCAGCAGCTGTGTCATTTTCCAGAATTATCAACCCATAAGAGCCAAGGACAAAGGAAAAGGTAAGTGGAACCTGGCTAATTTGGGGGGAGAGGGTCCAGCCAACTGCCTCCAGAACTAGAAACAGTCTGATGTGGTGGCCCTGCAGCCACCTCCAAGTGTCTGTTTCAGAGCTTGTGGTCTTAAGACTGCAAGAGGGGCAAGCAATAATTCAGAGTCTAAGTGCTATTGCCCTGACCTGCCTGGATTGGGATTGAGGTCTTGGGGGGTGGTCCTGAGGTGTGTGACCAGTAAGCCAAAGAGGGTGGGGGCTGTAGAGATGGCCTCCTAATAGCTCCAGCAGCTGTGAAAACCCCAGCAATTTGGGACAAAGCACTCCCCTCTGAAAGCAATGTTCTATGGAGTCCAAAAGTCAAGTAATTGACCAGCAACATGAGCAGCCAAAGGAAGCAAAATAAGCTCAGCAATCCAACTTTAGATTCCTTTTTTGGGGACAAAAAGGATCAGAGCATGGAATGGGAGAAAGACAACACAGCCAGAGTTCCTGCACCAAAAGCTTCCAAGAAAAATGTAAACTTGTTAGAGGCCATAGAGGAGCTTAAGAAGGATTTTTAAAACCAAATGAGAGAAGTGGAGGAAAAATTGGGAAGAGAAAAGAGAATGATGCAAGAAAATCATGAAAAGAGTCAACAACCTGACTAAGGAAAATAGCATTTTTAAAAATAGACTAACTCAAATGGCAAAAGATGCCCTAAAAGCCAATGAGGAGAAGAATGCCTTAAAAAGTCAAATTTTCCAGATGGAAAAAGAATCTCAAAAGCTTACTGAAGAGAATAATTCCTTCAGAATTAGAGTGGAGCAGATGGAAGCAAATGACTTTATGAGAAATCAAGATACTATGAAACAAATCCAAACAAATGAAAAAATAGAAGGCAAAGTGAAATTTCTCATTGAAAAAAACATTAACCTGGAAAATAGATCCAGGAGAGACAAATTAAAAATTATTGAGCTATATGAAAGAAATGGTCAAAAAAGAACCTAGAAATTATCCTTCAAGAAATTCTCAAAGAAAATTGCCCTGACGTTTTTGAACCAGAGGGGAAAATAGAACTTGAGAGAATTCACCAATTACCTCTTGAAAAAGATCCTCAAAAGAAAACTCCTTGGAATGTTATAGCCAGGTTCTGGAGTTCCCAGATTAAGGAGAAAATATTACAAGCAGCCAAGAAGAAAAAATTTGAATACTGTGGAAACACAACCAGGATAACCCAGAGTCTAGCAGCTTCTACTTTAAGGGATCAAAGGGCCTGGAATATGATATTCTGGAGATCAAGGGAGTTATGATTAAAACCAAGAATCACCTTCCCAGCAAAACTGACCATAATGTTTCAGGGAAAATATGGTCATTCAATGAGATAGAGGACTTTCAAGAATTCTTCATGAAAAAAGCAGAGCTGATTAGAAAATTTGACATCCAAATACAAGAAGCATGAGAAGGTAAACAGAGAAAAGAAATCATAAGGAACTTATCAAAGTTGAACTATTTACATGCCTACATGGAAAAACAATAATTTTAACTTATGAAACTTTTCTCAGTATGAGTATAGGTGAAGGGAATATAAATGTACATATGTCTATATAAGAGGGTATATATGCTTATGAACACATATGTGAGTGTGTGTGTATATATATATGTGTGTGTGTACATAGAAAGAGGGCACAGGATCAATTGAATAGGAAGGGATGATATTTTAAAAAGTGAAATGAGAGGAGGGAGAGGAATAGAATGAGAGGAGACAGGGAGAGATAGAAGGGGGTTAATAATCTCAGATAGAAGAGGCAAGGGGTAACTGTTACAACAGAGGGGAAGAACAGGAAGGCAAAAAGGAATGGGTCAACCTTACTCTCATTGAATTTGGCTTAGGGAAGGAATGACATACACTTTCAATTGTGTATCTTACCCTATAGGAGAGTAGGGGGGAAGGGGATGAGAGGGGGGATGATGGAGGAGAGGGAAGGTTGGGGGGTGGGTTGTTAGAAGCAACTAGTGTTACACACTTCTGTAAAGGCACAGGGACAAAGTACAAGTGGAGGGTGGGATAAGAAGGAGGGAAATATAGTCCATCTTTCACAGTATGTTCATTGTAGAGATATTCAGCATAACTACATATATGTGGCTTGTATTGAATTGCTTGTATCTCCAGTGCGGTTGAGTGACAAGAGAGGAAGGCAAAGAATCTTGAATTTAAAGTTCTAAAATCAAATGTTAATATATATAATTATTGTTATTATTATTAATGTTATTATTTACATGCAACTGGGAAATAAGATTTATAGGTACTGGGGTAGGGAGATCTATCTTGCCCTACTGGATACTCAGAGGGGTGGTGGGGGAAGATATAGGAGAGGGAAGATTGGGGGAGAAAGTATACATTGGGATCACTGTTGTGGGGTGGTGGGTAGGGAAGAGATGGGGAGAAAATTTGTAACTCAAAATCTCATGGAAATGAGTGATGTAAACTAAAAATGGACAAAAGTTAATTTAAAGAAGTAATCCTGGGGTATGTTGTTATTGTGATCTCCTTTAGTGTTCACTACATTTAGTATTTATCAAATTATTGTGCAGATGAATAAAATGTGTTTTGTTTTGGTTTGTTTTTTTTTAATGAATGGAAAAATTAGATTTCAGGATCGTTAACAAGAAACTCAATAGAAGAATATTCAAGACAATTTCTTAATCTTGTCATTCATTTTGCTTTTACAAATGTATGCATTGCAACTGGTATTGCAAAGGTATCATCTGAATATATGATTAACGTTAAACTTTGATTTCCTTTTGCCTGATTCCATTGACATACACAACTACTATTATCACCTTGAAAGCTTTGTCCTCAATGTGTCTCCCCTGTAGAAGACTGAGATATAGGAATTACTTTCACCCATTGACTCTATTAGAACTCAAAACTTTCAGTCTTTTCCTTATCATACATTACTATTATCCTTTATGTATAAATTCAATTACAACATTTATAATAATAAATATTCTTTTCATCTTGTTTGAAGGTTTTTAGATAAAAATGACCTCATGGCAAGTACTACAAAATCTAACAAATGTTACCAAGTACTACTGCATCAGTGTTCTACTATTATTTTTTTTTCTATTTAATATTATGTAGAGTATTATAAAGGTGGATGAAGTGGTAATTTTTTTTTGTAGTTGTGTAAAAGTGTTATTAGTGGATACGCTTTATGTTCTTCAGACTCTTAAAAGCATCCTCATTACATGATAGGGATTAGATGTACCTCATTTGGTTCAAAAGATTTTTTAATCTCCTATGCTTGGTTCCACATTTTGAAAGATTTTCATTCCTTGTAGCTCAGAGATTATCAACATTATTTGGAAACATTTATTAAAATGTTTTATACAGCTTTTTTAAATGGAATACTTATTTGGATATTTGTGGGAAACGTTTCATTTAAAATGTTGGTCCAATTCAGATGCAGTTCTTCTGTTTAATGCTTAATGAAATTTTGATGTCTGTGTATATAGTCTGAGGATTTGTGATGTCAGGACACAAAATACAGTGAGCTTTTGGCATATGATTTTTACCATCTAATATATCATGTTAGTTTTTTTGATGGCACTAAATGTGTGTAGCCTATAGGGATATGTTGAATTGTTTCTAACATTTCCTTATATAATCTGCATAATTTGTTAAGTCCAGGCTCCTTAAAGGTAGCCCTTGGTAGCCATTTTCTGCTTCTTAATTGTCATTATAAACCCCATTATTTCTGTAAACAAATATATATGATTCAGAAATTTGAGTGATGCTTCTTTGTCAACTTTTTTTTTAACTGGGTTCAGAAAGCTGCAGGCTTTTTGATTTCTCTGTTTTTAGTCATCTTTCTTGGTGGTTTTATTATTATTATTATATTTATCATACTAGCATATATATTTTATGTATAATACACATGGTATAATCATATTTATGATTGCTAGTGATAATAGTACTCTATGTTACGATTGTGAAAACTGCAAAAGACAAATTTGGGATCATTCCGGGCATAGAAAAGAATATAGGGATCTGCTTGCCAGTTGTGGAAGTGGCAGTGATCCTAAAGGAATGTCTGGAAAAATGTTTCCAATGGAAGCTGGGGAATGGCTGTAGACGTAGTGAAAATGAAACTAGGGTGCCCCAGCCAAGGGAGGAGTGGAGCGTCACAGGGAAAATTCCACTGACTGGGACAAATGATGAAAGCTGAGCAGCCCCATTTAGAGCCAGGTCTGGGAGAGTCTGGAAAGAGAGAAAGCGCCAAGGTGAGGGAGGACGAGAGAAAGGGAAAAAAAAAAAAAAAAACAGAATTCTCATTTTAAAAAGGTTTATTTTTTTTAAAAGACTTTTATGAATTCCTTTCCATTCTGCTTATAAATTAGATTCTGGAAAACTGAGACAGTAATTCAATATGATAAGTTTTGAAAATTAAACTATTAATCAGCGTAAAAGGTAAAATTCATTTTAACTTTAATTTAAATTTTTACTGGCTTAAGAAGTCATATATCCCATCATTTGGTGTATAACTGTGTTGTGTGTTGTGTGTATGTGTTGTGTGTGTGTGTGTGTGTGTATAAGATAACTGTGTTGAGAGAGCTGCTTAGAGTTTTTGTGAAAAAAATGTTCTGTTTCGAAGTGAATGAAAATCTTACAACTTTTTGTGAATATAGAGTCACTAAAATTCAGGCTTTCATCAGAATTATATCTGCCTAACAGATAAAGGGTGTGTATTTGTGTGTGGAAGGTGATGGGGTAGAGTATAGCAGTATTGAGGTATCTACATTACGTGTAAGAGACAACTTAAGTGATCCCAGAGACAAACTTCAGACTAAAGCAACTGTGTTATTTCCTTATTCCTTGGTAATAGTCTGCCTGGAAGCATATCCAAGGGAGCTGACTTAAGCTATGCAAAGACTGGAAAAATAGCTACCAATGTGGAGTGATAGTATTTGACCCAATCTTAGATAATATTTAGTTCATGGAAATAAAAACCAACCCAGCGTTAAGCATTCTCTAACTTGTTTCTTGAAACCTAATGCAGTACTTGACCTTAAGTCCTGAGGCTACCTTAGTAATTCCCATGGACTCAAAAAGTAACCATCATAATCATCATTTGCATTGTTCTGTGCATTGGTACCCACTTCAAATTTTATCTCACAATCCTATATAGATGTAATTTCTTTTATAAGAGAAAGGATGCATTAGTATAAAAGTAAGTGTAATTAAATGGCATATTAAATAAAGCATTGGAAATATTCCTGCATTATACATATAGCTTATACAATTCAATAAATTGTTACATGATTAATCTGGGAGAGCATACAAATATGCACAATACACACATACAAACACAAAGAACACTTGAGAACACATGTCCAGGGGCTCCAGATGGGAGATATTGGAAATAATTGTGATGAAAGGACATAAAGAGGCACAAAGAGAGGACATACATGTCCTGGGCAATCAATTCATGTTTTGAATGCTAGAAAGTTGTTGATGTCTTCTCCTGTTAGTGTCATTTTGTTTTTGCTTCTTTTTGCTGAGAATTATGATTCTGCTCTAAGCTCAACATGTTGTCTTTGCTGAATACTGTTCTACTGGTCTTTGTTGAGTACCTTAGCTATGATTATTATAGTAGCTAAACCTCTCTGCTAACTTCCGTTTTGCATCACTTTAGGGCTAATTGTCATTTTAACTCACTTCTCCTTGGCTTAAATGAATGGAAAGCCTCTCCTCAATAAGGACAGACTGAAAGGTGCTTGGTCAGTACCAGAAGCTACAAACTACCACAGAGATAAGGGGACCAAGAAATGAAAGCCACTCAACATGACTTATAACTTAGTATCATTCTTTTCTTAAAACATTCTTCATCTGGGACTGATGAATATTCATAGCCGACTGAACAGCCATCTGTCTGACTTAGAGTTAGAAATTGCTGGTTACTCTTACCTAAGCCTTATAGGGATCATGTGATATAAAATCTCTTTCAAGTGATGTGTCAAATAAACCACATAAAATCTTTATGGAAGCCAGTCTATAAAGCCCATTTCACTTTCAAATTAAAAGATGATTTCAATGTCAAAGTCTTTCACCATTCTGACCCCTGTACTTGCCTTTATAATGCACATATGTTAGCAGCAAATGAAATAATGAAGAAAAAAAGCATTAAAAATAGATTTTAGTTCCATAATTTTCTCAATCTAAAATCTAACTCCCTCCCAAGCCAAGAGTGATCATTAGCACACCTGTAATTTTATGGTGTGTTTGACACTGGTGATTGCTCTTTGTACTCAAAGAGGACCAAAGTGACAGTCTTGTCAGTTAAGGTATAGTGGGTCTGACTATGGCAGATCATACCAATATGTTCTTAGAAGGCTCTACCACAGGTCAGGCACAAATAGCCCACATGGACATTTGGGGTGGAGATGTCTCTAAATTTGCATATCTCATATTTCTTTCAAACTACTGCAATTCTGCAATATTTGTCACGGCTATTTTGTTGTTCAGCCATTGCAATTTGTGATCTCATATGGGGTTTTCTTGGCAAAGACACTGGAGTAGTTGCCATTTCCCTCTCCAGATCATTTTACAACTAAGGAAACAGAGGCAAACGAAGTTAAGTGACTAGCCCAGGGTCACACATCTAGTAAGTATCTGAGGCCAGATTTGAATTCAAGGAGATGAGTCTTCCTGACTACAGGCACAGGGCTCTATCCACTGCACCATCTGGCTGCCATTGTAACTGCTGAATTAATATATGCTAAAGTAAGGAGTCAGTCAGTTGATAAACATTTACTAAATGCTTACTATGAGGCAGGTATGGTGTGAGGTAGTAGGATCACAAAGAAAAGTAAGAGTTTCTATGGTCATTGAGCTTACTGTTTCATTGGGGTGGGGAGAAAATATACAAAGAACTATGTATAAAATTACATATTTCTATATATTAAATATCAATAGAGGTAAGGCACTAGAATTAGGGGAAAGTGGGAAATGTTGCCTATGGAAGGTGAGGCTTTAGTAGATTTTAGTATGAATTCAGTGAAGCCAATAGATAGAGTTGAGCAGGGACAACATTCCAGGTATGGGGAGAATAGTCAGTGAAAATGCTATTTCAAGGTATAAGACATGAAGTATCTTAATCAAGGAAAAGCAAGGAAGCCAATATCATTGGATCAAAAATTACATGATTGTGAGTATTAAGTATGAAAAGACTGCAAGATGGAAGGTTAGATTATGAAGGGCATTGAATGTCAAATTATTTTTTTTCTTGAAGTTTATAAGGAAGCCCTGTGAGACTGAGTGGATAGACATAGACTATCACTCTGACAACCCAGTGGAATATGTACTGCAGTGGGAAGAGACTTTTAGAAGCAGACACCAGTAGGCTATTATAATAGTTCTAATTTGGGGAGATGAAGGCCTACAGCAAGTTGATGCTAATGTCAGAGGAGAAAAGGGGGTAAATATGACAGATATTGCAAAGGTAGAATTGACGAGACTTGATGTTCTTCAAAGAGGATCAAACATGTCATGAAGTGGTCTTGACTTTTGAATGAATTGGATTTAAATGAGGTAGAGCTGCAATTGTTTTACCTTACTCTCTCTTCTAGAGACATCAAAGTCCAATGGAAAGAAAAACATCAAGATGACTGGTTATGGCCTAGGACACAGTAGATGATTTTGGCCTCCTTGATGTCTAACCAAGCTCTAAGTGATCCACAGCACTTGTGCATGTCACCTTCATGGCCATTGGAAGAAATTGTTCTCATTCACCCATTATATCATGGGAAATCTTGACATGTTTGGTGTAGATATACCCTTAACTCACCAATAGGTTTAAGGCCCTTCAGTTAACCACAACTTGGTTTAGACTGTCTGCTGAGACAGTTTTACCAGGGTGTAGCAGCAAGTACCCTAGTATACCAAGGGTGGCTGGTGGCACAGGTTCTTTGATCTGCTTTTCTAAAGGAAAGCAACTAAAAAAGGGTTAACAAGCTTACTTTAATCAAACACATATCATTTACCTAGTTCAGGGGAAAAAGTCAGCACTCTGAACTTCAGAGAATACAAACAGAAGTTACAAGCAGACAAAAATATAGACAGAGAAAATAACATAATTCAACAGTCAGGGCTTCTAGCTCTCTGACCATCACATAAATACAGTCAGTCACCAGAGAGAGAAGCACCAACATCTGGGTCTTCAAAGCCAGGGGATTCAATGGCTGCTTGGAATCTCATGTGGCCAAATCACAAAATGCTTCCCAAAGTGAGCCCCAAAGCAAAACCTCAACTCAGAGGTATATATAGCCTTCTCCAGGATCAGAGAACATCACAATCCTCATGACCCACTTAAGTACAAAGTAAAGAAAGTTTTGCCTTCTGATAAACAAGCCTCCTACTACAGGCTCCATGTGACCACATTCAGTCTATTAGGGGCCAGAGTTTATTTTCAAATCAGGAAAAATCCTCAAATTCACCTAAACCTATTAAGGGGTAGGGAAGATCTTCAATTCCTATTACCATTACACAGATTGTGGTAGCTGAGCATGTTATACATTCTTGGAGCCTCAGGTGAGAGCTAGATGAGAGATGGAAACCCTGGAAAGGGTGTGAGAGTTTGAAATGAAATATAACATCTAGGTTATCCTGGTGGCTAGAAGGATGATATTACCCTTAAAATAAAGAAAGATAAGAGGAGGGAAGAATTTTTGGAGAAAAGATAAGTTCTGAACATGTTAGATTTAAGATGTTTATGGGACATTCAGTTTGCTATATCTAAATAGGCTGCTGTAGTTGAAAGGATGGAAGTGAGCAGAGAGATTAGGACTGGATAAGTAGATCTGAAAATAATCAGGATAGAAATGATCATTGAAACCATGAGTATTGATAACATCGTTAAGTGAAATATTCTAGAGGAAGAATAGAAGAGAGGACAAGAGAAAAGAGAAGAGAAGAGAAGAGAAGAGAAGAGAAGAGAAGAGAAGAGAAGAGAAGAGAAGAGAAGAGAAGAGAAGGAAGGGAAGGGAAGGGAAGGGAAGGGAAGGGAAGGGAAGGGAAGGGAGGGAAGGGAGGGATGATCCAGGAAAGATGTCTAGAGCAGAGCATAGTGTCATGAAAACCTAGAAAAAAGTTAACATTAAAGAGAAAAAAGTAAACAGTGTCAAAAGCCGCAAAGAAGTTGAGAGGAATGAATATTGAGAAAAGACCATTAGATTAATGGATTAAAAGATTATTAGTAAGTTTGTAGTTTCATTTGAATGAGGTTGGCAGCAAGATTGTAGAGTTAAGGAAAGAGTGATAAAAGAAGTAGTAGAAATATTTATTGCAAATGTCATTCTAAAGAAATTCAACCACAAAAGGGCCAAGAGATATGGGATGATATCTAGTAGGGATAGATGCATAAAGTGAATTTCTTAGAAGGGGAATGGGATAGACAGGGGCATATCTGTAAGCATTTGGGAGGCAGTTAGTAGACAGGGCTAGACTGAAGATAAGGGAGAGAATGGGGGTGAAATGGTGGGAATTTGTTAGAGAAGACAGAATGAAATGGGGTCATAAGTAAATAGAAGAGGTTGCCTTGACAAGAAGAAAGGACAATTCATTGTGTGAGAAAGAATGAAGGAGGACATAACAGCAGAAGATATTTGGATGATGGAGATCTAGGGAAAAAGATGGAAGTCTCAGTGAAGGTCCTCAAATGTTTTAATAAATGTGAGTCAGAGTCTGAATGCAGATCAAAGCATACTATTTTTCACTTCAGTGTGTGTGTGTGTGTGTGTGTGTGTGTGTGTGTGTGTGT
>JAQQSV010018413.1:0-11404 GCA_028646515.1 Pseudochirops corinnae | reverse complement strand
TCATATACCATAGCTTATTCAGCCATTCCCCAATTGATGGGCATCCCCTATATTTCCAGTTTTTTGCAACCACAAAGAGAGCTGCAATAAATATTTTTGCGCATATGGGACCTTTTCCCACTTCTGTAATCTCTTTGGGATATAATTTGGGCTCAATTTCTAATTCTGACTTTAGCTATAGTCAAGTCACTTAACCTTTTTGAGATACAGTTTCTTCATCTGTAAAATGGGGATAATAATGCTAACAGTTCCTGTCTCACTGGGCTGCCATGGAGATGGAATAAGATTAGGATTGTAAAGCGTTTGGTAAACCTGAGATAATGTGCCATTATTCAGAGCTTGGTGACAGCAGGTAGTAAAACACTTAAGTTTTTTGAGCTAGAGACTGATGTGTTCAGAGACCTGTGTCCTCAGGAAGATCATTTTGGTAACTGTGGAAGATGCATTGGAGAAGGGAGAAGAGATTTGGGCAGGGAAATGAATAAAGAAACCATGACAGGATTCCAGACAGGAGATTTTGAGGGCTGGAACTAAGGTGGTAGTGGAAGGAGGACAGAGAAGGGTCTGAGAGATAAAGTGGAGGGTGAATTATAAAACTTGGCAACTGATTCAATATGGGGTCAAGAGAGAAGTCGAGGGTACTAGCTTGTACAGGAGATCCTTTCTAATCTCCACTCTTGCCCCTCTCACAACCAGCCCTACCTCCTTGCTAGTTTTTACCTCTCACCCACTAGATGAAATGACCTTACATTTATTTTTCTGTTTGGGGACATTTTATATGTATACATATTGTTTCCCTGGCTAACTGACATTCCCTGGAATGTCAGCTCCTCAAAGGTGTTCTTGTCTTTGTAGTTCCTGTGCGCAGCAGTATAGGACTTGGCACTAGCAAGAGCTATGTTGATTGACTGATTAATTGGTGGTATCTTCCATAGAGGAGGGTGGGGGGAGATGATAGCACAATTTGACCTTGTTAAGTTTGAGCAACCCAAAGGACATCCCATTGAAGCTCTCCAGCAGGCAGGTGGACACAGGATTGGAGACCAGGAGAGAGAGTCAGACTGTACATGAACTTGGAGTGGGGAAGAGGCTGATCTGCAGGTTCTCAAAGTCTGTGCTAGACATTGTCCTTGGTCAAGGGGGCTAGTGGGAAGAACAGGAAAATGGGCATTTATAGGGTTGCTTAAGAGGGAGGGTCCTCCTTTTTCTATGAATCAACTTGATGGCCTCTTTCCAAGGATCTGTCAGTCTGTCTCTGTGTTAAAGAGATGCCATGATCCTGAGACAGGCTCCAGAAAGGGCATAAATGATTAAGGCTCAGATTTCTGAAGCCCTTAAAGTCTCCCAAAGTGCTGACCTATGATACTGACCTCTACAGGCCAGGAGGAGGAAGAGTCTGAACAAGACCTTACTTTGGGGGTACAGCTGAAGCAGAGCTGGGGTAGGATTGGATCTGAAGGGAAAGGAAGGGTTCAGGGATGAATATGATAACATAGTGGGGAGGCAAGAAACTTTCTTTGGTTTTGTGGGCATCATCTCCATCGGCCTTCCACCCCCCACAGGGACAGATGGCATGATCTAGATCCCGAAGACCTGGGTTTGGGTCCCACTTCTGCTACTTATCCCCTGCTTGGTCTTAAGCAAGTTATGCATATCCCCAGCATCAATAAAATAAAAAAGTTGGATCAGATGGTCTCTCACACTCCTTTAGCTTTAAATCTATGATTTGACCACTCTGATAGGTGGGAGTTGTAGCCACTGAGGAGAGAGGTCATGCTGATGCTAAAGTGTGGACATCACTGCCCTGGACTTGGTTCTGGGGCCAGGCGTCCTCACCATATAGCTTTCTGCACTGTAACTGCCACCTAGGAAACCCTGAGGTAGGGGGCAAGGGCTGCCTAGCTGTCAACAATTAGCCAGTCAAGCTGCAAGAATTTGCTTGGAACTCAGTAAGCACTTAATGCATGCTTGTTGATAGGCAGTCTACTATATCAGTCAGTCAACAAGCATTTGTTGTTATTTTTAAATAAAACTTATTTCAATCAGCAAAAATCCATCTTTTCTCCCTCCTACTTCACCCCACCTCCCAGTTGAGAAAGAAAAACAAATCCCTACCACGAACATGTCAAGTCAAGCAAAATAAAAAATCCACATTAGCCATGTCCAAAGAATATATGTTTTATTCTACTTTCTGAGACCTTTTCCTCTCCCTCTGCAGATGGACAGAATGTTTCACCAGTAGTCCTCTGGAGTCCTGGCTGGTCATTAAGCTGAGAAGAGTTCCCAGAGTTGTTTGTCTTCATGACATTTTTGTCATCATATAAATTATTCTCCTGGTTCTCTTCAGTCTGCACCAGTTCATACATTTTTTCAGTTTTCACTGAACCACCCCCTTGATCATTTCTTGTGACCAACAGCATTCCATCACATACATATACAATAACTTATTCAGCCATTTCCCAATTGTGGGTACCTCTCTCAGTGTCCAATTCTTTGTCACCTTGAAAAGAGCTAGAAATACTTTTGTACAGAATTTGTTTTGCTTAGGGACCTATGTCAAATGAGATAATAATTGCAAAGGGCTTAGCATGGTGCCTGGAACGTAGTCTATATAAATGTTTGCTATTGTTATCATCATCACTATCATCACCATCACCATCATCATCATCAGTACTATTGCCTCCCTTAATCTACTCTCCCTCTTATTCTCTCTCTCCCTTCTTCCCTTTCCCTCCTCCTTCCTTGTTCCAAAAAATGTATTTTTGTACTGAACTTCATGTTTGTGTGTTTATGTGTGTGTGTGTCTCTTGGGTATCTCAAAAATCTTAAACTTTAATAACTTAAAACTGCATCAAAACTTTTGGGACACTCTGTGCTCTTCTCTCCTTTGAGTAGTTCAGATGAGATCAGATTCAAGCATCACCCACTCTCCCTATCCCTTCCTTTTTTTATATATAGACTTCTCCTTGGGCACTCTGATTATGTGAGATAATTTTTCCTAACCTTCTCCTCCTTTTCCATTGTCCTTTTAAGATGATCAAAACATAACAGAACCACTCCCAGGTCCTTGGTCTGTTTAGACTCCTTTATTTAGATTTCACCCAATGCCTGGGACCTCCTGGCTCTGGAACAGCTTAGCACACCCGTATTCTGCTCACTGTGGAATATTTCTCCATAAGGCTCACCCATCTCTCCCTTCTCCTATTAGTGAGTTCCATTTTATGGAAGGGACCAGGCCAGCCTGAGTTCATTCTCCTCCTGGTCCTATTCCTGATTTCCTCCTCCTCACACTCCCCTTGATATTTTAGCTTCCTTTTATGTATTGCCTTCCAATGGAGTGAGGGGTGGGGGGGACATTAGAACATAAACTGCTTGAGGGTAGGGATTGTCTTTCTTTTTGTCTACATTTGTATCCCTGGTGTTTAATATTGGGCCAGGCACTTGTTCATTTGTTCAGCCTTGTCCAGATGACCCCGTGGACCATAGCTCTCCAGGCCCTTCTATCTTCCATTATTTCCTGAAGTCTGTCCAGGTTCATTTTGTTCTACCCTGCCTCATCCTCTGCCATTTCCTTCTCCTTTTGCCTTCAATCTTTCCTAACATCAGGGTCGTTTCCAATGAGTCTTGCCTTCTTATTATTATGTGGTCAAAGTATTTAAGCTTCAGCTTCAGTATTTGTCTTTTCAATTAGTGATATAAATCGATTTCCTTAAGTATTGACTGATTTGATCTTCTTGCTGTCCAAGGGACTCTCAAAAGTCTTCTCTAGCACCACAATTTGAAAGCATTAATTCTGTGGCACTTAGCTTCCTTCATAGTAAAATTCTCACAATCATTACTACTGGAAAGATCATAGCTTTGATTATATGGACCTTTGCTGACAAGGTGATGTCTGCTTTTTAATATGCTGCCCAGATTTGACATAACTTTACTTAGAAGGAGTAAACATCTTTTAATTTCATAGCTCCAGTTGCTGTCTGCAGTGATCGTCCAGCCCCAGAATATAAAATCTGACAGTCCTTCTATTGCTTCTCCCTCTATTTTGCCAAGAAGTGATAGAACCAGTTGCCATGATATTAGGTTTTTTTTTTTTAATATTGAACTTCAGGCCAGCTTTTGCACTCTTTTTCATTCTCATCAAGAGGCTTCTTAATTCCTCTTTGCTTTCTGTCCTCAAAGTGGTATAATTTGCATATCTGAGATTGTTGATATTTCTCCCAGTAATCTTGATTCCTGGTTTTGATTCATCCAGTCTGGCATTTCACATGATGTACTGTGCATGTAAGCTAAATAAATAAGGTGATAATATACAGCCTTGTTGCACTCCTTTCCCAGTCTTAAACCAATCAGATGTTCTATGTTCAGTTCTAATTGTTGCTTCTTGGTGCTCATACAGGTTCCTCAGGAGACAAGTAGGCTGATCTGGTCTTCCCATCTCTTTGAGGACCTGCCACATTTTGTTGCGATCTGCACAGTCAAAGCTTTTAGTGTAGTCAATAAAGCAGTAGATGTTTTTCTGGAACTCCCTTGCTTTCTCTCTAATCCAGTGAATGTTGGCAATTTGGTTTCTAGTTCCTCTACCTCTTCAAAAACCAGCCTGCTCTTCTGGTAACTCTCAGTTCCCATATTGCTGAAGCCTGGATTGCAGAATCTTAAGCGTAACCTTGCTGGCATGTGAAATGAGCATACGTGCTCAGTAATTTGAACATTCCTAGGCATTGCCTTTCTTTAGGATTGGGACATAAACTGATCTTTTCCAGTCTTGTGGCTACTGTTGAGTTTTCCAAATTTGCTGGCATATCAAGTGTAATACTTTAACAATATCCTCTTTTGGGATGGCTAGGTGGCACAATGAATAGGGCACCTAGAGTCAGAAGGACCTGAGTTCAAATCCCTCCTCAGACACTTGACACACTTACTAGCTGTGTGACCTTGGGCAAGTCACTTAACCCCAACTGCCCTAAAAAAAAAAAGCATAAACAATATCCTCTTTTAGGATTTTAAATGGCTCAGCTGGAATTCTATCCCATCCACTAGCCCCATTGCTAGTAATGCTTCCTAAGGGCCATTGATTTCATTTCCTATGCCAGTTATCAATGATGTTAAGATCTTTCTTGAATAGTTCTTCTGTATATTCTTGCCACCTTTTCTTAATCTTTTCTACTTCTGTTAAGTTCCTACCATTTTTGTCTTCATTATGCCCATTTTTTTGAAAGAATCATACCCTTAATGTCTCTAATTTTCTTGAAGAGATCTCTTTTTTTCCCCATTCCATTTTTTCTTCTATTTCTTTGCATTGCTCATTTAAGAAAACCTTTTTATCTCTCCTCGCTATTCTCTAGAATTCTGCATTCTGTTGGACATATCTTTCCCTTTCTCCTTTCCCTTTCCTTCTTTCCTCAGCTGTTTGTAAAGCCTCATCAGACAGCCATTTTGCTCTTCTTTTTCCTTGGAATGTTTTTTGTTGTTGTTGCTGCCTTCTGTACAATATTGTGAACCTCTGTGCATGGTCCTTCAAGCACTCTGTCTACCGGATCTAATCCCTTAAATCCATTCATCACTTCCACTTCATATTCATAAGGGATGCTTTTTAGATCATACCAATATGGTCTGAGGGTTTTCCCTAGTTTCTTCAGTTTAAGTATGAATTTCACAATGGGAAGCTGATGATCTGAGCCACAGTCAGCTCCAGATTTTGTTCTAATTGGCTGTATAGAGCTTTTCCACCTTTGGCTGCAAAGCACATAATCAGTCTAGTTTTTGTATTGACCATCTGATGATATATATAACGTCCATATATAGCGTCACCTTTTGGACTGTTGAAAAACAGTGTTTGTATGGATATGCTTTGCATGACTACACATGTATAACCTATATCGAATTGCTTGCTTTCTCAATGAGGGGTGTGGGGAGGGAGGGAGAGAATTTGGAACTCAAAGTTTTAAAAACAAATGTTAAAATTGTTTTTACATGTAACTGGGGTAAAAAAAAAAATACTAAATACAAAAAGAAAAGAAAAGAAAAAGAGCGTTTACTATAACCAGAAAGTTATCTTAACAATTCTATTAGTCTCTGCCCCACCTCATTTTGTGCTCCAGCGCCAAGCTTGCCTGTTATTCCAATTATCTTACTTTCCTACTTTAACCTTCCAATCTTCTATAATGAATGTGACTGAATCACTGCCTTGTTGTGGCAGAGATGTCTGAGATCCACTGGAGAAGGAAATGGCAAATCATTCCAGGATCTTTGCCAAGAAAACCCCATGGACAATATTGAAATGATGAAAGACATGACATCGCATGACCCTCAGGTCATAAGGTGTCCAAAACGACCCTGGGAAGAATGGAGGACAACAAGTAGGTGTAGCCCTAAATGAAGCCACTGGCCAAAACTGAGAGGAAGCTTAGCTGTGGATGTATCTGGTGACTAAAGGAAAGTCTGCTGCTGTTTTTTTTTTTTATTCATTTTTTTTTTTATTTGCTCATTTACTTTTTATTTACAAGATTCAGTTCCACAATCACTTGAGTTTCAGATTTTCTCCCCTCCTTTCCCCCCCCCCCCCATGGTGGCGTGCAATCGTGTATAGGATCTGCAAATACGGAAAGTCTGCTGTTGTTAAAGATCTGTACTGTATAGGAACCTGGAATGTGAGATCTACGAACCAAGGTAAGTTGGATGTGGTCAAACAGACAGAGAGACTAAACATCGACACCATGGGTGTCAGTGAGCTTAAACAGACAGGGATGGGTGAATTTAATTCAGGGGATCACTACATAAACTACCGTGAACAAAGTCCCTTAGAAGAAATGGAGTAGCCCTCATGGTCAATAAAATGGTGAGAAAAGCATATTCTCAAAAATGACAGGCACTTAGTAGTTGTTACTAAATGTTTATTTCTTTCCTTCCTCCTTCTTCTGCCCCTTGATGATGAAAGGGTTCAGAGGGAACCTATGTTTCATCTCCCCATATTAGAACGTGAAATAGATCCTTGTTTACTCCCTTGTAATTGTTCGCTTATGTTTTACTTTGTATATTTCTCTTGACTTCTGTGTTTGCACCCCAAAGTTTCCATGCAGCATTGTCTTTTCATCAGTAATGCTTGGGAATCTTTGCTTTCATTAAAAGAACATTTCCCTCAATGGGATTATACTCAGTTTTGCAGGGCAAATTATTCTCTTTTGCCCTCTGGAATATCATGTTACAAGCTTTCCACTCCTTTATAGTGGTGGCTGCTAAATTGTGTGTAATCTGAATGGCTCCTTGGTTCTTGGATTCTTTCTTTCTGGTTGTTTGCAGCACTTTTTCTTTGACTTGGAAACTCTGGATTTTAGGTATACATCTAGGTCCTGATTCATGTTAGTTAGAATAATGAAGCTTGTGAAGTGGTCGTATTATTCAGATTCACTATTTGAGGCAATAAGTATAGACAAAATATGCAATTGGTCCCAGCCCAATAGAAATACATAAAGAAAAAATTTTAAATGTTTCTTATCTGTTTATTAACATATACTAGCAAAAATAAGAAATTTTTTCTGATTCAAGTTTATCTCAAAGTAAGAAAGTAGTAAGTAAGAAAGCAAAAATTTTAAATTTTAAAAATTCCTATCTTATCTAAAGAGAAACTTACACTGATGTTATGACAAAAACATTATTTCTATTGAAAATATTTAACAGCCATGGTCTGAACTGTCTTCTCTTTCTTTGAAGCTTCATAAATGCACTGGCAGGTGCAGAGTTTTATCCACATCTCAGTGAATTTTCATGCTCTTATTTTCACACAATAAGCCAAGTACAATTGGCTGGCCTGGGGCATTATCTAAAATCAGTAAAGCTTTAAATCTGTTGTTATTGTCCTTGCAAAAGTTTTCAACAGTTGGGCTAAAGTAACTTGAAAACTAGTATTCAGAATCAGCTTTAGTCATCCATGCTTTCTTATTTAGTTGCCAAAGAAGTGGAATTGATCAGTGGCAAAGCTTGAGGATTTTGAAAATTATAAGCAAGTATTGGTTTTAATTTAAAATCTCCTTTTTTTTTTTTTTTTTTTTTTGCTTTTTGGAGAGGGGAAAGGCAGGGCAATTGAGGTTAAGTGATTTGCCCAAGGTCAAATGGCTAGTAAAGTGTTAAGTTTCTGAGGCTGGATTTGAATTCAGGTCCTCCTGAGTCCAGGGCTGGTGCTCTATTTGCTGCACCACCTAGCTGCCCCTTAAAATCAATCTCCTTCTTTAAAAAAAAATCCCCTTCATCATTACCTTCTAATAAAATTGTCAGGTGAACCTTAGACAATTTAAATCCAAGTAGAATTTTTTCTTTCTTAGAAATATAAGTTTTACTCAAAGTTTCTTTTTTTTAAATGAATGTTAAAAATTGCTTTTACATGTAACTGGAGGAAAATTTTTAAAAATAAATGAAGAAATATAAATTCTAGAAGGCATCTTTTCCTAGAATAAACCTGTCTCATCCACATTAAAAATTTGTTGGCATTAAATTTCTTCAGCACATAGGGATAGTTATGTTATCATCATTTGCAGTGGCCTCCTTGCATGTAATTTTAACATTAGGTAATCAAACTCAGGTTTCGAAGTGACTAACCCAAACAATGATTGCTGTAAGTTCCTTCATAATTCACTTCTTTTCCATTTTCTTTCATGACCATAATTAAACTTGAAGCTTTTGAATGGATGGGTGCTTTGCTAAGAGGAGTGCATTTTTTGAAAAATTGTAATCTTTAATCCACGCTGCTAAAAGATAAGCCATTTCTATCATTGTAACACTTCCATTCCTCATAGTTGTTTGCAAAAAGCTGATGCAACTTTGTCCACTTCTTTTCTTTTCCCTGAATCTTTTATAAGGTTATATATGGTAGGCATTCTGTTATCTTGCCCTCTTTCAGAGTTACTATGACCACACCTATTCCACTTGATTATATCAAATTTTTGTTCTAGTGTAATAACAAACCACTCCCTTTTTTTTGCAATGAGAGCATTTCTCAGGTCTTCTTCCTTCTGTTCACTTTGTTAAAAAGAAACAGCTATTAGTAATAAGTAGTATTATAGTACCATAGTACATTCACATGTGAGGATAGACAAGTGCAGACTGATTACACAGCAGTATATTAAAACTCTAGACTAGCTTGCCAACATCCAATTAATTGAAATTCCACATTTTCACACTCGCTCAAATTTTGCATTATTTGAACTCATATCAATCACAAACTGTAATGTTCTTGGGTATTTCCATTCAGAAGGTAACCAATAGATTCTTGCTAATTCCACTTTACCCTCAAGTTCAAAGAGATCTGGACTGTTTTCTTTAAAAATTTCTTGAAATAGGATTTTTAGGCTTTTCTTTTGGTTGTAGCTTTCAGAAAATTCAATGATTCTTAAATGATCTCTCCTCTTATTTCTTTCCCAATTTTCCCTTTTTCATGCTCTCAATTAATTTATAAAACTCTCTTAAACACCTTTTCTTAACTTTTGCTTCACATCTCCCAGGAATTCTAGTTGAATTTGTGGCCAAATTTTGTTTTTCTTTGAGGCTTCACTTGTAGATGTTTGGAGTCATTCTCCTCTTCTGGGTTCTTTGCCCCTTGAGAATTCCTGTCACCATAATAACTTTTAAGGGTGGGATTCTTTCTTTGTTTATTCTTCCAGCCTACTTCATGACTTCAGACGATATTACAGTCAGACTATGCACTTCTGGAGGGACTGACTGGGCTAGTCCTGGTTGCTGTTTTCTTGATTTATTGAGTGTTGTGTTTTTCTAGGACATCAGGGATTGCTCAGACAGTGCTTCCAGTGCTCCCAAAGAGGTTTCAACCATGGTTTGCTTCCCTTCATGGTACCAGCTATATACTTTTCTGACCTGGGTTTGTGTCTAAGCAATATATTTGTTTTCTTGCCCCTGGTTGGAGTTCTAGAAGACTGTTTTTGGACTTAGTCACTATCAGCCAGCTGGAAAACTGAAAGTTCATAGTGACAGAACTGTAGATTTCCCTTTGTTCCAAGATTCCTGCTCTGGTTATTTCCCTGCAAGCTTCAGTTTGGCCTGGAAGCTGGAACTGTGACCCGACTCCACTCTTGGAATCCAAATTACACAATTGCTCCTTGCTTCTGAAGTTTCTCTTCAGCAGGCACACAGCCTAGGATCCATGATCCCTCCTTACTCTGGAGTATTACACTTAACAACAGTTCCCCTTATCAGTCTCCCTCAGATCTATGACTGAGAATTAGAGAGTAAGCAATATAGCTGCCAGTTGGCACCTGTTCCTGCAATCTACAGAAGCCTAAGCTCTTCTGTATTGGATCTGGAGTCAATTCTTACCCTGGTATACAGCATCTCCCTATGCTGGAATGCTCTTTGCAGTGCATTTCTGGCCAGACCCAGGCCCTAGTGTTTAGAGATCTCTCTGTCAGTCTTCCTGTACCCTTCTGGTGAGAAAAATGACTCACTGTGACTTTTCTTGAATTTTCTGAGCAGTATTCAGTCTAGTACATTTTAAAGATCTGTTTGGATCAGTAGTCATCTATCTGGGCCCCACTGATACTCCACAAGCATTTATTACAAAGCATCAAAGTATCTGAGACATTATTCTAAGCACTGGAGACACAAAGAAAGACAAAAACATTCCTGCCCTCAAGAGGCTTGCAGTTTAATGTCTGCATACATGTATGAGGAGGATACAAATATACATGCACATAGATATCAAGAGATTATCTGTAGGATAGACATAAGGTCATCTGAAAGGGAAAGGCACCAACAGCAGACAGAATCAGAAAAGGACAACTGCAAGAACTTGGGATTTGAGCAGAGTCTAAAAGATAGCCAGGGAAGCTAGGAGCTGAAGATAAGGAGGGAGTCAGTCATCAAACACGTATTAAATTCCTGCTATTTACCAGGCATTGTGTTAAATGCTAGGATATAAAGAAAGACAAAAGATGCTCTGTGTTCTCAAGGAATTCACATTCTTATGGGAGACACAACATGTAAATAGCTTTGTGTAAACAGGATATACACAGGATAAGTTGGAAATAATTGTGAGGGACTGGGAAAGGATTCTACTGGATGGGATTTTAACTGAGACTTGAAGGCATCTAGGGAAGCTAGGAGGAAGAGTTGAAGAGGGAGAAAATCCAGACCTAGGGGCAACCAGTGAAAATACTTAGAGTCAAGAGATGGAGTATCTTATATAAGAGAGGGCAGTTTGGAGGAAGTGGTATTCAGTATGCTTGCCATCTTGGGGAGAGAGGGAGAGAAAATTGATAACTCAAACTCTTTTTTTTTTTAAATTAAATTTTATTATAGTTTGCATTATTCATTTCCACAAGATTTTGATTTACATATTTTCTCCCCCTCTTTCCCCCACCCACCGCCCCGAAACAGCCATCCCAGTGTGTCCCCCCGCCCC
>JAQQSV010018412.1:0-11404 GCA_028646515.1 Pseudochirops corinnae | reverse complement strand
AAACGAAGAAGGGAATTAGCCACCAACCCCTTTGTGACTGGGATGAATGGGCTGCTACCCTTTCTCTTGCCCTTTGTGGGACCCTTGCTCTGCATTTTGCTCCTGCTATCACTTGGCCTTATGGTTTTTAATAAGCTTATTGTGTTTATCAAACAGCAAATTGAGGCCATTCAGGCTAAACCTATTCAGGTCCATTATCATCACCTTGAGCTGTCTGAACAGGAAGAATCATACATTGTTCCGTCCCACCTGTAATATTTCCTACCTCAGTGATTGGCCAGTCTTATCCCTGCCTTGCCTTTTTGACCACATGTAGCCACAAAATGAGTCTTTGTCTTAAGACCCCGCTCAAGAAAAATTCCTCCCTAGTCCTCTGAAATCAGACTACAATGATCTGGCTAGCCAGTGACGGGTAAGATGAGGTTCAGGTAACCTAAGACAGGGCACAAGCTTGACGGCTTGTTACCTCATGACGGGTAAGCCTGTACCCCATAGGAACAACCTAAGACAGGCACAGATCCAGGAGCATGTATCACCCCTCTTTAATTAATAAAGAAGGGGGACCTGTTGGGGGCCAGTGGAAAATTCTAGTATTTTGTGATAACACCTGGTCATGTTTTGCAACATCTTATCGGAACATTTCGTGGCTGGCCAACTTCCTTGCATACCGTTTCCTGGAATGTTTTATCTCACTGGAACATCCTGCAGCCTATCTACCTGTGGAAATCCTCTACTTCCTTATATACTCATGCCCTTGCATACAATAAATGAGACTTGATCAGAAAGCCTGTCTTGTCTCCATTCTTCGTATTTCTTGTCCCCCATCCTTCTTTCTCTTCTAGGGTCCACGTTGTGCCCCGCAGGCTGGGGCAGAGATCATTTTCCTTTCCCTGAACCTGCTCTTAAAGTCAAAGGAACACCTTCTGCTTTGCCCATCCTCTTCCTCCTATAAGGCATGGTCATTGTTTCCCCTCACTTCCACTCTCACAACTTCTATGCTTTGGAAGGGCCCTTAGAGGTCATCCAACCTGTGGAGCTGATGTATGGACACAAGACCAAGTGAGACTTAATGACGACCAAAGCCTGTAGGTATGTTTTTGGGTGAACCATGGGGGAACCAGAAGCCCAGGTTCCTCAGCTGGAAAATCAAATGTTGGGGTGGGCAAGTGGATGATTCAGTGACCTCTAAGGTCCTTTCAACTCTCATTTGTACATTTTCTATCCAGAGTAGTTTCCATCATATCCCATAACAATAATACAGACTGTGGTACCTAATTTAATACATAGAGCATGGTAGAAGGAAAAGGGCAAGGCCTTTTATTCTACCATCCTCGATCATAGAATCCTTCTATGCTCCTGCCGTGGGTCATTGCTCTCTGAGATACCTCTCAGCTTTTATGGTTTTTTTTTCCTTCCACAGAGCTGAGACCTGTCTCTACAACTTGGAGCCGTTGTTTCTAGTTATGCCCTCAGAACAAATTTCATCATCTCTCTCCTATGAGTCACTCTTATTCCTGTCCTTGTCCCAAAGTCTTCCCTTGTTCTGGCTAAACAGCCCTGTTCCTTCAGCCAATCTTCATGAATATGGCCTGGTCTCCAACTCCCTTCCCCTGCCCTCCTCACCATCAAGGTGACCCCCTTATTGTTCTACTACATTTTCAATATCCTTCTTCAAATGGAGCACCCAGAACATAGTACTTTCGAGAACAGCAGAACCATCCCCCCCTTCCGACCATCATGCCATGCAATTCATTCTAAGGATGCCTTGGTTATTGGGCAACTATGTCACTTCTGACTCATGTGGATTCTGTGGTCCACTAAAACCTCCAGATCTCTTTTTTGGGAGGTGGAGTTAGATTGCTGGGCTATTTATTTCTGAATCATTTGATTTCAGCCCCACATCTTTTACAAAGGACAATACTTCACCACCTGTCCCACTCACACCCTCCAACCTGTACTAGTATGGTTGATTTTTTTTTTAACACAAGGGCAGAACTCATACACTTAGCCCAATTTTATTTAATCTCACCAGATTTGGTCCAAGATTCTACCTTGTCTTGCTATTTTTTGGAACTGCTGTCATTAGCTACCACCACCCCACAGCTTTGTCACCTGCAGCCTTGATGATCAACGTGTCTGTAGACTTCCAACAGCACAAAGAGAGATCACTGGGATGAGTTCTTCCCTGTTGGGGGGAATCTCCTTCAGTTCAGTACATGCTATAACAATCATGCAAACCCTGGTACCTGATGTAATATAGCATGGAAAGAAAAGGGCAAGACAGCTGATTGTACAAGCAGGTTTAGAGTTGAAAGGACTTTCAAGGTCATATAGTCCAACCTTTTCACTTCACTGTGGCAGAAACCTAGGACCAGGGAGGGCCTCTCTTCTCTGCCACTTACTAGCTGTGTGACCTCAGGCAAGTCACCTAACCTCCCTGACCCTTTTTCCTCATTGGCAAAAGGAGAGGAGAGGGGTTGGACTAGATGGCCTTTAGGGTCCCTTCCAACTCTACAAACCTATCAACACAGCAGGGCTTTCCTCCAGAATGGACCAGAGGAGAGGGCCTCTGAGCAGCCTATTGGGGTGTCAATTCCTGAAGGGAACTTCAGCTCCTTTACCTCTGGCTGCCCAGACCCTTTTCTTCAGAGCACTAGGTCAGGAGAGCCCCCCCACAAGGCACAGCCTAATTAATCTCCCCCTTGAAACCAGGGGCACTCCCTACAGCTAATGCTACACCCTATAAGATAGCACTAGCCATGTTCTTAAAAGTCATCGTTCCTGAACCTTAGCAATTAAGCGAGAGGGCTTTATAGTATTTGGAGTAGGGAAGATTGCATTGGGGAAGGTACAAAGCCCACCATGTTATCAGCTTCGATTTGACTTGTGTTTCAATAAATAGTTGAAAAAGTACTCAATTCAGAAATTGGGTTCAAATCCCAGCTCTGCTACATACTGTCCATGTGCCGATTTCCTTTCCCTCTCTGGCCTTCAGTTTCCTTGTCTGTGAACTGAAACAATGGGACTTGGGATCCTCCCAATAATAAAGACTATAATTGCAAAAGTGAACAGCAACAGGCCAGTCATGGAGGAGGGGGCACAGAGAGGGACAGCCTCACCTTGGTGTCCGTGGACTATTTAAGGGACCTAACATGTCCAATATGCCAGGTGGCTACTCCATGTAAGATTTATGGACAGACTTAGTTAAGCATAGCCCAGGATGAGATAGCATGGAGGGTGTGATTTGTCTCCATGGAAGACACCCTCATGTTGGTGAAACCATGGATCCACCAAAATAGCAAAGATGTGGGGAGCTGAGAAAGGAAGGAAAGCCTCAGGCTAGGTTGGCAAAATTTGTCACTTTATGTTAAAATCCAAGAGGATATTTGCCAAGATGCCATATACACATGCCACTGAGGAATGCAGGGAAGCTGTTTTTGAAACAAAAGCACCAACCAAAAAGAAGAGACCGTCATGGGGACTTGTCAAAGAAATGTTTTATTGACTGACAGCACTCTTGGAAAGTGAGCCCAGTGACAGACATCCAAGCTCCACCACTGATTTTGGAGCACTCAAGTCCCAGGTAGTCAAGGGCTAACTACTAGCTTCCTGAGCTACCTGGTCAAGTCCAGCCTTGTCTCCTGACAAGACCCCTCCAAAAAGACCAAGGCCCCTGCCAAGCCACATCACCTGCTGATACAACTAACTCACCAGGCTCTTCAAGCCACAAACCTTTTAGCTCAGCAAGGTGCCTCCTATTCGCTGGTTCCAGGCTTTCACAAAGGATATGGATGTACTTACCAGAGCTTAGCCCTAATGGACAGTGTAATGGACAGCACCACATCTGAGAGGCAGGTAGAGCCAAGTTCAAATCCAGCCTCGGACACTAGCTATATCTGTCCCTGCTTCAGTTTCCTCATCTATAGAATGGAAGTAACAGCAGCACCTTCCTCGAAGATGAGGAATGAAGTAAGACAATCATATGCAAACCTTCAAGCCCTAGACCAGTGATTCTCAACCTTCCTAATGCCGCGACCCTTTAATAGTCATACATGGGCATGTCTGCATGTGGGCGGACCCGCCTGGAGACAGATAGAGGAGGTTCCTAAGACCATCAGAAATATGTGTTTTCTGAGTCTTAGGCAACCCCTGTGACCCCTGTGAAAGGATCATTCTACCCCAAAAGGGTCAGGACCCACAGGTTGAGAACCACTGCCCTGGACAGATGTTAACTATCACAGCTGTGATGGTGCTCACCCATTGCTGCTATAGAGCAAAGGCTGCTTTGAAAGGGATGGAGAATCCAGTCACAATTTCCTCTCTAAAAGTTTCATCAACACCTTATTAGGAATCAGTAGGACTGCATAAAACTTTCCTGATCATAAAATGTAGGTGAAGAGCTGAGAGCCATCTCATCCAGCCCCATCATTTCACAGGTGAGCACCGCTAGTATGTGTCAAAAGCAGGGAAAAGTCCCCACTGCCCTCTGTAGAGACGGAGTAGGAAAGGGAGGCATCGTGCTACAGAGGAAAAGGAGCAGGGGCTTTGCAGGCTGAGAAGCCGAGTTTGAATCTTGCCTCTGCCCCTTACACCCTTGTTTTGGGGAAGTTACTTTCCCTCTCTGGTCCCCAGGTCTTCTTTATCTGTAAAATGACGGAGTAGGAGGCGTGATTGTCACCAAAGATCCTTCTGACTCCAAATCCAAGATCCTGTGTGAAAATCACAACCTGTACAAAGTTATCCCAACCTGGAAATCCCACTGGCTGCGATCGTCCCAAAATGCCCCCTATTCCATACTCTGCTTTATCTTTGGTAGATTCCAGGAAAGGAGTCAAATCCCTGAACTGAACAACAAGGCTGTGTTAAGGTGGCAAAGGACCTCCGAGGGAATTATTGCTGGCATCGGCTGTCCATCCATGGTCTCTCCAGATCATCTTGTCCCTGGTTTGACCATCACATTGATGCAGTAAGGCTGGTCTGGTTTATTAGGGGGCCTGGCAGCTCTTGTCTGGGCAGGGAGGGGGAAAAGTCAGAGGGACTGAGCAACCCACAAGTATATCACTTGTGTAGACTGCAGCCCAGGGACAGCCACCTACCTACCAAGGGACTGGAACACCTATCATGCTGGTGAAACTAGGGAGGGAGGGAGAGAAGAGGGAGGGATTCCTGTTTGCTTGTTGGGATTCTGTGACTCCTCCCTCTTTCCCCAGATGTGCCCTGAGAAAGCTGGAAAGGGAGAGAGATTTGTATGCTTAATGTCAAAATCTCTCTGCTTGATACAAGAGGTCCATCCCCACATCACTACCCTCTCCTTACTAGATGCAGGCAGACAAGGTACTTGACATTCGATGCCAAAAAACTTTGGTAAAGAATAAATTAATAATTTAACGTGCTCTGACCCACAGGCTCCACCTTGGTGGGGTGGGGGAGACAGCAGAGAAAAACAAAGGTAGATGGGTCCACCCACCCAAAGCCCAGGTTCTCAAGCTCAAGGAAGTTACTCAGACCACATGGACGGCTAAATACCCAGAGATATATAAAGCACAACACGTGTACAAATAATACTCTCTCTTCATTCACTCCCACGCCCCTCAGACAGACATGTGGGCCTGGACAGAGACATCAGCGCCAGTCTGTAGGATTGGAAATGTTCATTGCACAGCCTACCAGGCTGGAAAAATGAAGTTTTACAAGGATGGGCAGCCTCTGGCCAGCTGGCCTGAGGCTAGTGGTAGAAGCTTTCAATCTGTTCTTGGTACATTTTGGTCACCACGGGCCTCTTCAGCTTTGTGGTGGGACCTGTGAGAGAAAAGACAGACTGTGGCTTTCCCCCATCAAGATGAGGTGGAAGCTGCTGCTGCGGAAAGAGGAGTCAAGGTCAATGGTGGAGGGCAAGCCAGACAGGGCCAGCTGGGCTCGGGTCTCACAACCTCCCTGCTGGATGGCAGGATTTAAGAGTCAGGAGACCCATCTGAGCTAATCCTGGTTCTACCACTGACTGGGCAGCAAGGCCACTTCATCTTCTCCAGGCCTCAATTTCCTAATCTCTAAAATGGAAGCATGAAGAGCCTTGACCTGCCTTCACTGGGTAGTTGTGGAGAAGGTGCTTGTGTAAATTTTGAATTGCTCTATAAAGAAAGGTTTATTGTCAATGACTACAGAGAATGAGAGGAGCAGAGGGTAACCTAAGGCAGAAGCAGATGTGATGGATGGAAATGAGGACCAGCTGGATTAGCTATGGAAAAGGCATCTTCCATTCACCCATGAGATAGTGGAAAGGGCAATGAATGCCAATGGAGTGGCAGCTTTTAACCTGAGGTCTGGAAACCTTTTCTTTTTTTAATATTCTTTCCTTTTAAATATTTTAAAATATTCCGGTGAGTGTAAATGATAAGCTGGTTCCCTGTGTAATCCCATGCATTTCATCTTATATATGTACCAATGGGATTCGAGAAGGGGTTCATAGGCTTTCACACTGCCAGAGGGGTCCAGGACCCCAAAAGAGGTCATGAACCCCTGCTCTACCTGGGTGCAAACCTTCACCCCCCCAGGCCTCCAGACAGCTGTACAGGTCCCTTCTAGGGACCTTATAGAGCTCTTCAAAATTTACATAAGCACCTTCTTCACAACTACCCAGTAAAGGCAGGTAGAGGTTCTTCATGTTTGGAAAGTGAAGCTTAGAGAAAATGAAGTGGCTGTGCCTCCCTCAGAGGGACCTCAGGGCCCTTCTAGCTTTAGAGCCCTCACCCCATGTGTTTTCTGTTGGTGGGGGCGAGTGCTTTTTCCTATTCCCACACATTCTCAGTACTATAAAAGACACATTGGGATTGAAGGCCCCACGGCAGATATCAACCAAGCTACAGGTAAAGGAAAGTGGAAGAAGCCAATGCCCATTTCAAGGGCTGTTCAGACTACTTGGGCTTGCCCTAAGGGAAGCTTATCAGAATCTGAACCATCCCCAGAAACCCGACACCTTCCTCCCCCAAATGTCAAGCCCTATTCTGCCCACCCCACTGCAACACCAAGAACCCCATGCAACCTCCACTTACCCAACTCTCCACCAACAATGGAGAAGTCCTTATGTAATATCATCCACTTCTGAATCTTCTGGGCATTGGAGGTGGCCTCCCTATTGACCGCTTCGATGCCCTTCTGAATTGCCTCATAAACGAGGCGGTCTCTACCATCTATAATATCTGACACTTTTTTTGACGTGCTCCCCAACTTCCGACAAAATTCCAGGGCTTCAGGAGAAAGGTCGTCTTTGGGTTCCCCAGTATCTAAGTTAGTCTCACACTGTTGGAGAAAAACACACCAACGGCAATCCTCCCCCATTCTCCCAAAGTTACCCCAAAGGTCCTTGAGTAAAGAGGTCAGTTTGGGGAGCCAGAGATTGGGGGATTTCCCTCTTGGTCTCCAGAGCCCAAGTCTCAAGACCTGGCTACCCTTGGGAAACCACCCTCCCCCCCCCCCGCCACGTTCCAGAGCTAAGGTTACCTTAAGGGTCAAGAGCATGCTGAGGAACTTGGCCTTGTCGCCCACCAACATGGCAAAGCTGATGATTGGAATCTTCTTCTTGACTAAGTCCTCGATGGGGACAGGAGGGACATTCTCCCCCCCGGCAGTGATGATGAGCTCTGGAACAAAGCTGTGGATCAGTGGGTTTTCTTCCAATGTCAATAAGCCCAGGACCAAATGAAAAGTATCCAAAGAAACATCTGCTACACAGAACTGAACTTAGATCAAAACCATGGGCCATAATGTTCATCACCATCCACAGCTAATATTTATACAACGGTCACTGTGTGCCAACACTCTGCTAAGCACTTTACAAACACTCTGTGGTTTGATCCTCACAATCCTTGGAGGTAGGTACTATAATTAACTCCATTTTACAGATGACAAAAACTGAGGGAACCATAGTATAAAGTACTCTTTCAGGGTCACATACCTAGTAAGTGTGTGAGACCAGATTTGAGTTCAGGAGCAACTGGGTGGGCCCAGAGTCAGGAATACCTGAGTTCAGATGTGACCTCAGAGACATTTCCTAGCTGTGTGGGCCTGGGTAAACCCCTTAACTTCTGTCTGCCTCAATTTCCCCACCTTTAAAATGGGAATGATAATATCACTTACTTCCCAGGGTTGTTATAGGGACCAAATGAAATATCTGTGAAGCATTTAGCAGAGTGCCTTATATTAGGAGTTCAATATTCCCTTCTTCCCTTCCTCTCTCCATCCCTCCTTCCTTCCCACAGATTACCTTTGATCCTGCCTGTGATATAAAGGAAGCCATTGCTGTCCATCTTCCCAAGGTCTCCAGAGTGAAGCCAGCCCCAATCATCAATGGCCTCCCTAGTCTTGTCTTCCATGTCCAGATAGCCCATGAAGACGTGGCGGCCCCAGAAGCAGATCTCCCCAATGCCCTCCTGGTCCTTCTGGTATATCAGGTTCTTACAACCATGCATCACTTTGCCACAGCTGAGAGGAGAGAGGAGCACACTTACAAGCCCAGGTCTGCAGAGAGCAAGGCAGGCGAGTGGGGAGGGCTCTGAGCTTGAGGTAGAAGGCAGGGAGGTCAATCCAAGCTCTGCCATTTACCCAACCTGTGACCTTGGGCAAGGTGATTTTCCTCTACAGGCCTTGGTTTCCTCTTCTCTAAAATGGGGACAAAGATACTTTCTCACAAGAATATAAACTATAAAGCTTAAGATAAATGTGTGCCATTATTCCCAGCTGCTCTAATTTCAATGGTGTGTTAAGGTTTACAAAGAGCTTACTATACAAAAATCTGATGAAGTAGTGCAAAGATTAATACCCAGTTTACAAATGAGGGAAACTGAGGCTGCAAAGTTAAAGGACTTGCAGAGAAAGTGTCCAAGCCCAGATTCAGACATGAGGCTTGCCTGACCCCAAGTTCAGGGTTCTTTCTACTATGACAAGTAACCAACCAACTGATAAACACTCATTAAGTGCCTTCCCAGGAAGAGTACTGTGGGGCTCAGGAGCCTAGCTCCCAAATCATACCCTTCTCTCTCCCCAACTCCAGTTCATGCAAACATTTCTGACCCACACTGACCACTTTGGTGAGGTTGTCAACAGGGGACAGGTGCAGAGCCCAGGAAAGATACTGAGAGAGTTCCCAGGAGACAGAGAAAAGCCACCCAAGGAAAGCATAACACTTGTTAGTGGCAAGAGAGGGTGGAAAAGAATGTTCTACTGGACACCACGAAACTAGGTTGAGCTCAGAAGACAGATGGCCAGCGTTAAGGTTCCAAAGGGTCTCCACAACATAGTACAGTGAGAGCCAAAACTGAATATGGTGAAACTGCCTGGGACAAGTGGCAAGTCCTATTCTTGGGTCCACATAACCAGGCATCTAAGTACAGAATGAGGAAGGTTTGGCCAGGCATCATTTGCTGTGGAAAAAAAGATCTTGGAGTTTGGGTGAACCTACTGACCCCAGAGTCAAAAAAGCTAATGACCTTTTCAAACTAAAACAGATCAAAAGTGAACAGAAACAGGAGATCAATTTCTATACCTACAAGAACATAATGGAAAAAAATCACTCTGGAAAACTTTAAAACTCTAAGCAATACAATGATGAAATGAGAACCCAAAAGGGTGAAGAGAGAACACACCCTTTGCCTCCTGACACAGAAGTGATCTTAAAATGCAGAAAGAGGCACTTTCAGATATGACTGATGTAGGAATTTGCTTTGCTGGATCGCGCCACAGTATATAGAGAACTTTTTAAAAAATCTGCTCACCTGAGGGAAGGTAGGAATAGATTTTTTTCATTGTAAATTGAAAAATAAAAATAATAAACTATTAAATAAAAAGAAAAAGTCACAATTTTTTATCCAAAAGAACTAAAGAGATCTTAAGCTAAATTATTACATGGCTCCATTATCCTCTCCCCAAGTCAGATACCTTCTGAAATCCCATATCCAGTTCTGGTTGCTACATTTTAAGGAAGATATTAGTCTGGGGAGGAGAAGGACTGGGGAAATATTTCAAGGGATGGAAAGGGAGATTAGACTCATTCTGCTTGGCCCCATAGAGCAAAATTAGGCACAAGAAGAATATGGAGACACAGATTTAGGGAAGGAAAAAAGTCTTATCTATCACAGTTAAGCCAAAATGAAATTAGCTGCCTTAAAATATAGTAAGTTTCACTTATTCATTATTGGTAGACTTGTGAACTGATGCAACCATTCTGGAGAGCAATCTGGAACTATGCCCAAAGGGTTATAAAAATGTGCACACTCTTTGACCCAGCAATACCACTGCTAGGTCTGTATTCCAAAGAGATCATACAAAGGACCCCCACAACAAAAATATTCACAGCCGCTCTTTTCGTGGTGGCCAAGAACTGAAAACTGAGTGGATGCCCATCAGTTGGGGAATGGCTGAACAAGCTGTGGTATATGAATGTAATGGAATACTATTGCCTTCAGGTATCTACAGCACACAGGTCTTCTGGGTCCTAGGTCACTTGCATAGTAAGGGGACATTGGCTAAAAAGCCTAAGGCTGGGGCAGCTAGATGGTGCTGTGGATAAAGCACTGGCCCCGGAGTCAAGAAGATCCGAGTTCAAACTTGGCCTCAGACACTCATTAACTGTGTGATCCTGGATAAGTCACTTAAGCACAACTGCCTCCCCCCATCCCCTAAAAATAAAGAACCTAAGGTTGAAAGCCAAGCACTCCTCTTCCTTCTGACTCTACTTTCACCACCACTGGTAAAGACCCTCTCAGGAAAACATACCCATCACCCCTTCTCCCACCTCTCATCAGTATTTCCTGAACCGTCCCTTTAAAAGGACAAATGACTTCTTAGGGTAGCCAGCCCAAATACCTCATCAGCCTGAAGGAATCTCGGTGGGTGATGGTGTGAGGTCCCGTGCTCTCACTCATACCGTACAGCTCACACACAGGAACGTCTAAGCTCATGAAAAACTCCAGTGTATCTCTGGTGAGGGGGGCGGCCCCACTAAAGTACTGGACACAGCGGTCTAGGCCCAGTGCAGTTCGGACTTTGGAAAACACCAACAACTTGGCCAGATAGTAGCTTGCAGAAAAATCTGCCTCCCTTTAAAAGAAAGCAAAACCAGGGCCTTGTCAGGGCCTTTGGGTCTATTGCAACCCTCAACCCCTACCGCCAGCCTCTTTTCCCATTTCTGTGCACCTTCATCCAAATCAGCCTGTAGGGTAAGTATATTTATCCCCATTTTACAGATAAGAAAACATGGACTCAGAATACATAAGTAAGTGACTTTCTGAAAGAGAGACAGAGACGGAGACAGAGACAAAGAGGGAGAGGAGAGACAGAGAAGGAGAGAGGAGAGACAGAGAAAGAGTCAGAGAGAGCAAAGAGGAGGACAGAGAGAAGAGGGAGGGAGAGA
>JAQQSV010018411.1:0-11404 GCA_028646515.1 Pseudochirops corinnae | reverse complement strand
GTGTCAAAATATTAAAACAACAGTAACAAAACCAAGCTCATGGGCCCTAGGTGAAGAACCCCTGTTCTTGATGGACTAACATGCACCTTAGTCAAGGCTGGGAGCAGTTTCTGCTCAGGTGTGAGGGATCAGTGCTCCTCATCCTAGACCTAAACAAATTCTCAGAACTGGGAATTGTTGAATAAGTGAGCAGAAATGTTGGATCAAAATAAATAAAGTGTTTTGTCTTTTACTTTTCTTGTTTATGCTGTCGTATTCCTAAAAATGACATTTTTGTGTGTTTGTTTCCCCAGTATGAAACTAGACTCGAATCCAGAGCATGAGGGCATTTAAGGGGGTGAGTGGGGAATGGGGGCGGGGGAGCAGCCATTCTCTGTGCAATGAATGACTTGTAGAAATACAGAGATAGGTAGTTATTTCTATGTAACTAGAGTGGCTTTTGAAAACCTCCTGTGATTTGGGGAGATGTGAGCAGCAGGCATGTCTTCTTGTGATTTTACAACATGCTTAGCCCAGATAACAGTCAAAGAGAAAACAAGATTTCACTGTGCCTCTCCTGCTATCCAACATGAAGAAGAACAAAGACAATGGAGAAATGGTATGCATATGGCTGGATTTTTAGTTTTGCTTTCCATTAATGATTTTTTATTTGTTTTCGGGAGTTACCTCTTGCCTGATGACTCCCAGATACTCCCCCTCTTCCAGGGATCCCCTGATCTTTGCCTAGGCCAGAGGTGGAGGTCTGAGACCTTAAGATCACACGTGGCCTTCTAGGTCCTTAAATGCTTTTGACTGAATCTGAATCCAGTTTCTCCACCCCGGCCTAAGAAAACAATGCCCTTTAACACTTGAAGGAGGACCAAGGCAAAGGGAAACCCATGTTGAAAGTGTTGAAGCACAGGGGAAAGTGCTTTGTATTTGGAATCAGAGAACCTGATTTCCAATCCCAGATTTACTATTTACTGCCCGTGTAACCTTGGGCAAATCCTTGAACCTCTCTGGGGCTTATTTTCGTCATCTGTAAAATGATAGGGTTGGTATAGGTCTGAAATAACCCCGGTCACTTTGAAGCCCTGAGTCTAAGGTCCTCTTCACTTTCTTCAACATGACTTCAAGGCTATTGAGCAGCAATGCTAGTTGTTTGAGGTGTTTACTGGGGCAGCAGGTGGTACCGCGGGTAAAACTCAAGGCCTGAAGTCAGAAAGAACTGAGTCCAAATCCAGCCAGATATACTTCCTACATGTGTGACTCTGGGCAAGTCACTTAACCTCTCTTTGCCTCAGTTTCCTCATCTGTAAAATCACATCACCTACTTCTCAAACTGGTTGGGAGGATCGAATTCAATAATAATTGTAAAATGCTTAGAGCAGTGGCCTGCACACTGTTAATGCTATATAAGTGTTGGCTATTATTATTAGGCCATCAATTATCTCTTTGTTCTGCTTCTCCATTTTTTTCTTTGTCCTGTCAACTGTCCATCTATTTAATTGATCATCAATACATCTGTAAAATGTAGAAAAGGTGAGAAGGCAAAATACATTTCTATTTTGTTAACAACTCTCTGGCAAATACAATAAAATAAAAGACAAAAATGAGGAGAAATTGAAAGAGCATTCCTTTGATTAGTCAGGTCTGGGATTTAGAGAAACAACTACACTTGCCTTTGGTTAACTGCGAGATCTAGGGATAGCTTTCAGATCACTTTCGTTCTTGCAGAAAAGGATAAAAGGAGACATTTGGGACTGCTCCTTGCTTGATTGTGTACCCCAGTCTGGGTCTGGTTCTTGGGGGGGGGAGGGAGAAAGACACAAATAGAACTCCTCTCAGAAAAAAAATGGCCCTAAAACACTTGGTAGAGGCAAGGAGGTTTAATACTGAGGAGATAAAGGAAACAGGAACCTTTTGCGAAAACGTCAGTCTAAGTTCAGCACACCACCATTGGTGTCTGAATACACCAGTTGTGAGTTGGTGAGACAAATATGGACACAGTCATTGGTACAGTCCTTCGGTATCAGGGCTTCTCTCTCCAGACATTCTGGATGTTTCTATTTGTCTTCCCTCCTTCCGGGAATAGAGGCCCAGTCTAAGCAGCTTGAACCATACAGAGACCATGTTTCTCTATATTATAAATGACATGGCCAAAGAGAATTAAAATCCTTCCTGTGAATGCATCGGTTCTCTGACCTTTTTCAGCCTCCTAGGAATCATGGGTAGACCTCAAAAATAAATGTTTGACTCTATTTAGTAATGTAAAACACTGCCTACAACCTGCTCAGAGAGAGCTTGTCACAAGATTGATGATTCAATTGAAAGCTTTAAAAGTTTTAATCAACTCTATTTTATACTCTGTGTGTGTGTGTGTAAGTGAGAAGAGAGAGTATATAAGTTCCCAGGCCTTTTCTAAGCTGGGAATGTCACCATATGCATGAACAAATGCCTCCTTAGCCGATACTGGGTGTAAACCACTTGAGATACTGGAGAAGGGCCAACATTTCATCATCTTGGCACATCTCATTCGTACACAGTGTAACTCTCTCATGTGCGGTGCCAGAATAATGAAATGCCGAAGGCTTGTCAAAAACGCCAATGATAATACACCTATTTTCAACTAACACAGCCACCGTCGTTCACATAGTCATTTTCCCAGCTAAAAAATGCTGGTGAACCAGCATGGCAAGGCCAGGATAAGTACCTGCTTACAGGGACTGGCTGACTAGGGACCAATTAAATCTCTGCACTGAGTCACTTGTCAACTTTACAGGGAGATTTTAGGAACCACCATCAATTTTTTGGGTTGCATGCTAGTTAAAACCCATCCAGCACTAAGAGTTGTGTTTTAAATTCTCTCAGACAATATCGATCAATTAATAAGCAGGCATTTGTTAAGCATCTAAATGTCAGGTACTATGCTGAGGTACAAATACAGAAATGATTCAGTTGTCCTCAAGAAAAAAAAAATATATATATATATGTATATATATGCATATATATACACACACATATATGTACATATATACACACATATACCTATATACATACATACATATGTATATACACATATGTATTTTTATGTATTTATGTATGTGTTTGTGTATTTGTGTAGAATTCTGAGTGTTGGGAGATCTTAATAAGAATTATATTCCCACATCCCATAATACTGGGACAGCTTTTAGACTGTTAAGTAAACTTAATTCACTATGTTTATATCCAGACAAGAGATTGTGTTCATTGGTGTGAGTTTTGAGTAAAACATGTGTGGTTCATAGGCTCACACAACCATAGAATTGGAAATGGAAGAGGCCATGGGGCCCATTTAGTTCAAATCTCTAATTTTACACTTGAGGAAACTGAGACTTGGAGAATCACCCTGACGACTTGCCCATAATCATACAACTCCTAAGTGTCAAAAGTAGAATTGCAACTCAACTCTTCCAGAGTCTAAATCCAGACCTCTAACCAGCTTCCCAATAAAATGTTATCACTCTCGATTTCTATAAGCCTAGGATTTTTCAATGGTTTTAGCTATTTGGCAGGTTGGGACTCAGGGGTGGGTGGGAAGAGGAGGGTGTGGGGTCAGTGGGAGAGAATAATTGTCACCAAAAACATCTAACTGGTCATGTCTATGATTCAAAGACAGACTAATCCCTGAAAATGAAATTCCTGTCCATGGTAACTCTGAATCACAAATAAACAGATCTGCAGAAATCCTCAGGGTCATCTTGTCCAATTCTTTGATACAGTAGGGATATAGACACTGTACAGATTTTGACATCTGAAAGAAAACTCAACCAAATTTCTGAATGAGTCATTTTATTGGTGGAGGGGGATGACTGGGGCCCACTTACAGCTTTTTATTCAATGGACAATCCTGTGTTATATCCCCTATGGGGAAAAAGAAAGCCTATAACAGAGATTCTTGTACTCACTTTGAAATGTCTCCATAGCTCTGGCTAAGGTTAAGAAGACCTTATAGTTTATGTGTGAGAACTACAAAGCTTCCTCCCTTTAAATAATTAATTATACCCTTCTGTGTGATTAGGATACATTCAATGAAAATTAGAGTCCATGTAATTTTGATTACTATTAAAATAAAATACACACTAAATAAGCACAACCATGTTTTATTAAGATAAATAATAGAGCTTACGGGATCAAGTCCTTGCATCTGAATGCAAGCACATCCTCTCTTTCCCATGGTGTAATTATATGTGACTCAGACTACTGGACACCACAGATGAGCCAACGCAGACTTATAGGGAGCACGTAGATCATACCAGAATCCCTTTTTGCTGTATCTCTGGGTTTCTGAATTGGTCTAGAACTGTCTGCACCTTCCTAGCTACCCTCTTGAATAAATTGAATGGTATGGGAAAGGAGAATGGGAAGGGAAAAGAAAAAGGTGGCTACATTTCTTTAGTTTTACTTGTGGACGACAGCCAAGAAAAGAGGGGAAACAATTAGAATGATATTTCTATAGCTCTACTCCTGGTTCCTGGAATTGCTATAATCCATACCAACACAGAGTTTGAGTCAAAGACCCACCTTAGAGGATGCTTGCCCTACCGGCGATGGAGGTTGCTGTTCGCCAGGAGTGGCTTTGCCTCCAAGATCATTTCAGCTTTTCACCTTTACCTCATTTATGCCTCTTCCCATATCACCCCTATGGTAGGTTTCCCTGGCACTCCACAGAGAGGAAACTAAACACAGACAATTGTAAAGGTAGGCAAATAAAATAAGTGGCCTCCAGAAGGCTCTACTTAAGACTTTGTCAAAACCTTGCCAGAGACTAGATTAGCCTCAATCCGAGCATCATTCTGATGCAAACCGACTTGGGGTCTTCTGTTATCTTGATTGAGATGCTTGGCTTTCTCACCAGGGGCTCACCACCATCGTCTTCCCCTTCCAACTTCCACTTCCACTACACTTAGGAGTGTCCTCCTCCTCCTCCTCCTCCTTCTCCTCCTCCTTGTCTTCCTCCTTCTCTTTCTCCTAAGTACATATATATATGTGTATATATATATATATATATATATATATATATATATATATATATATACACATATACATATATATACACATATATGTGTGTGTATGTGTGTCAGCACACACATACTTAGGAGAGGGAAGAAAAAAATATATATGGAGAGAGAGAATATATACATGTGTGCATGTATGTACGTATGTACATATATATATAAATTTATCTCTAGGTTAACAATAATTAACATTTACAAAAGTTTTTAAGGTTTACAAAACTTTATATATATCATTTCATTTGATGTTTCAGAACAGTACTAGGAGGTAGGTAGTATTAATATTCCCATTCTAAAGATGAGATTTAGGTCAAATTTCCCCAAGGTCACATAGCCAGGTAAATGTCTGAGGTAAGATTTGAACTCAGATCCCCGAGTCCAGGTCCAGTACTCTATTGCCCTTTCTGCTGAGTTGTCCATATAGAACAGAAACCCAGTATTTGGGGAAGGAATTTACTCATGCAAACAAGGTACTGGTTATTTTAAGGCTGAGTTCACACAAGGCAAGTGTTGTCAAACTGTTTTATAGATTGTTTGTTTGAATGTGTTTGACTCTAAGAGATGGGACTATGAACATGAAGACTGTGAAACCTGAAGAACCGATTCACTGACTAACCAGGAAGCTTTTGTCTATGAACTTGACCTGAGCAAATCCCTGAGAACCAATCAGAAGAGTAGATTTGGTTTGGAACATCTCCCCAACTTTCCCACCCTCATTAAAACAATAAGGTGGAACTAAATATTTAGGCATAGAGGGTGGGAACCAATATGGATGAAAGTTGAGAAATGGTTTCTAGGTTGATGTTGCCTTGTAACAATGGCTCACTGGTACACTCATTTGCCTGCTGTTTGGCGGAGACAACCTTGATGTAGATCTCTGATCTAGTTGAACCAATCTCCCATTGAGCCCTTGGTCTCATACCAGTTATCTGGTCATGCTGGTAGGAGTATTCCATATGCAAGTGTCCCGTCTGATGACTTGTCTTCCAGTTCCTCCCCAGCCTTCTTTCCCTGGGATATGAATGCCTTTTCTGTGATTAGGTACAAGGGCAGTTGCAGAGGTTCTTGACCTGTGTTCTATAGACTCCTTCAGTGGTCTATGGATAGTTTTTAGGGGTTTGTGAGCTAAGGAGGAAAATCATCTTTCTTTTTGCTCACTTCTATGAAATTTACCATTTCTTTTAATTATAAATTAAAAAAATATTCTACGAAGAGGTCTACAAGCTTCATCTGTAGGCTTCACATATAATAGAGGTATTGACAAATGTGTTGATAGGTGTATATGGTTTTAATTCAGTTCAACAAACATTAAATGCTTCCTGAGTCTGAGGCACTATGCTAGGCACTGGGGGTACAAAGAGAAAAGAGCATTATATTTGCCCTCAAGGAGCATACCTTGTATCCAAAGGTTCATGGAAGGGTCTTCATGAAGGATTTCATACTCTATGTTCTTATTTTCTCTGTTGACCTTAGTCATTCTATCAAATATTTAACTAGATTTGCTTGTTTTAACTTACATACCAGTAGAATATAAACTCTCTGGAGGCAGGTGATTTTTTTGTTTTTGTCTTTATATCTCTAGCACCCAGCACAGAGACCAGCATATAGCAGACTCCTCATATATAAGTATTTAGTTAAACTGAATAGAACCTCTTGCTTTTTAAGCAGTAATAGCATGGTAACCATGAAGAAAATTCTCTTTTCCACATCTCCCATAGTGAATAAATTCATATTTCTAGGCTAAGTCTATTCCACATGAAGGGAAGTAGGATAATGGCAGTGAAGCTGGCCATTTTAAACGCTAAAGGGAATCATTTGGGATAACCTTGCATCTGAAAAGGCCAGTGTGATTTTTTTTCTCGTCATTTCTAATTGTAGCAGCTTTGGGATTTTACCCTGAAAGGCTTGGGTTCGTATCCCATTTTTACTATTTGCAGTCTTTGTAATCTTGGGCAGATACCTCATTTCTCAGAATTCAGTTTCTCATCAGTGGAAAATAAAGGAGGGGGATTGGATTAGATAATATCTGAGGTCCCTTTAAATTTTTGTCCTCCATGGCCTGTAAAGATGTGTATGAAGGATCAAGTGGTACATGTAGAATAAGATGATTTTCACAAAGCACTTTTTGAAGTACAATTTAGTTAGCCTGGTTGCCAGCAGAGCTCAAATTCTCCAGGTAATTGTCAGTGTTCAGTTTGGATGAGGTAGACCTAGATTTCTAGTCAGATTAGAGTTAGAGGTTTTGATTTTAAGAACTCCTGAATCCTAAAAGAATGGCCTCCAGGAATCCTTTAGAGTTCTTAAGCCGTCATCTTTAGGAGTCACTCTTTCAAGGATGTAAAAGGAGTCTGTAAAATAGAACAGTGTTCTCAAATAGAAATTCTGTCATGGAGTAATACCAGAACTTGTACCAACCAAAGGACGTAAAATCCTACAAAATACATTTTCTTAGATACTGATAATCTAGTAGAGTTCTGCCCCATACCTTTGAGATACTCAAAGTTTTAAGAGAGCTTTGGGTTTGATAGAGTGGAAAAAATTCTATAGTAAGCCCTCTTTATCCCAGGTCTGTGCCCATTTTGTGAAAAATGGTGGCATCACCTAGCTATTAGACTTTAAACACAACTGACTTCCATTCCCAGCTCCACCTCCAATAGACTCTGTGAACCTGTCCAGAAAATAGATAGGCTGCTAGTAATACACTCAATGACCTTGGGCATGACACTATGGTACTGGGCCTCAGGTCCATTTGCTTACCTCTAAAATGGGGCTCTGATTGACTTCTTGCCTTACAGGGATATTATGAAGACTAGGGAGATAATATTTGTAAAATGCTTCAAGTCCCTTGGGAAAGAATCAAAGAGCAAGTGTGAAGCATCATCATTGTTTTGCAATCATGTTGTTTTCTCCATCTTTCCCAGTGTCCCTTCAGCCTTAACGTTGACTTCAACACTTGGGCGTGTCCATTATCCATCTGACAAAACCAGTACTTAGTTGTTCCACCTTTCCCTATTTGTGGCAGTTATCATGTTGTTGGTGTTGTTTCCAAGTTGGTTTCATTGGGGACAGTATATGAATAATGCTTAACTGTATCAGAGATAGGAGGAGGAGATGCACAAACACACATGAAGGAGAGCAGCTATTAAGGGATGATACAGCAGTGTATGAAGACTTCTTGCATTTGCAAAAGATGATGTGCAATGAAAATAATAATTAATGCTCTGCATTTACACTGCACCTTTCATCTGATGATCTCAAAGTATCTTAGAAACATTAATTAAAGCTCCACAACACCCCTCTGCAGTAGGTATTATTAATCCCATTTTGCAGATGAGGAAATGAAGTTCACTGAGGTTATGGGCCTTGCATAAGGACACAGTATGAGTCAGGGTCAGGAAAGGGATTGATAGAACCCCAATTTGTTAGATTCTCTCGTTTTTACAGATAGGGAAAAGGAAGCAGAGAAAAGCCACTGAATTACAGAATTAAGGGCTCAAGGGTCCTTAGAGGTTATCTAATTCATCCAGCTCATTTTACAGAAGAGGAAACTGAGGTGATGCGACTTGCCCAAGATTGTAGACAGAGTAAGTGGCAGAGCTTGGATGATTAACCCAAGACCTCTTTGGTTAGTGCAATGGAAACAGAACTGAGTTTGTCTATGGAACTAGGAGTTGTGATATCTCTATTTGACCCCCAGCTTTGTTTTGTTCTTGTTGAGTCATCTTTCAGTCCTGTCTGACTCTTCGTGATCCCATTTGGTGTTTTCTTTCCAAAGACACTAGAGTGGTTTGCCATTTTCTTCTCTAGCTCACTTTTTTTAACAGATGATAAAACTGAGGCAGACAGTGTTAAGTGACTTGCCCAAGGGTAACATAGCTAGCAAGTGTCTTAGGCCAGATTTGAACTCAGGAAGAAGAGTTTTCCTGACTCCGGGGGCTAGCACTCTATCCACCGTATCATCGAGCTGCCCTCCAAGCTTTGCTACTTGCTACTTATTATGTGACCTTTAACTAGTCATTTTAACCTCTCTGGGCCTCCATGTCCTCATTTGTAAAATAAGATAGTTGAACCAGATGACCTCTGAGGCCACTTTGAAATTACTCTGAATTTAAAATCCTAATCCCATGACTTGAAATCTGTTGACCGTTCCCTTGTATTTTAAATACCCTTGATGGTGAGCCAGGATTCTTCCTACAAGACCAGTGCTCTTTCTTGACACTCCTTATGTTCTACCTCCTGAGTTAGTTTTATCTGTACATTCTGGGGATCATTTGGGGAATTTGAGTGACAATCACATAACTGCAAGACCTATTGATAATTGTCCAGGAATGAGTTTTCTATTTACACAGACCAAGGTCTTCTTCTTATCTCATTCTCTGGCTTCCTTTGTTTCTTCCTGTTACTCTTCTTGGCTCTTCTTCCTTGCTGATCGGTGTCTCACCAGAGAGTGAAGGTAGGGAAGGGTAGGGTAAATAAAGAACATGGAACTGTCATTAGTCAATTTCAGTATATGGTCATAGTATATGTTAAAATATATTATACATATTAATATGTTGTTAATATATTAATTATTAATAATGAAAATAAAAATTAATAATTAAATAATAATTAAAATATATTTAATATATTAAAAACAATTGTAGGGAAATATTGTCAAAGCTAATGATTAAATACAGGGTCTTGAATTACCTTGGATTTCTAAGACACATTCTTTCCCTCTTCAGCAATCCAAAAGACCAGTGGGAGTTGCCTGTAAAGTTCAGTGGAGTCAGCTAGGCTACATAGTGGATAGTCAGAAAGTCCTGAGTTCGAATAAGGCCTCAGCCATTTAGTAGCGGTGAGACACTAGGCAAGTTACTTAACCTCTGTTTGCCTTCTTCCACTGGAGAAGGGAACAGCAAACCACTCCAGCATCTCTGCCAAGAGAATCCCATGGATAGTATTGACAGTATTGATGCAATGGGGTCCATAGGGTCATAAAGAGTCAGACATGACTGAATGATTGGATAACATAATTAATCATGTGGTGGCCCAGTGGATAGAAGGCAGGTCTTAGAGACTCATCTTTCTCAGTCCCAGTCTGGCCTCAGACACTCATTAGCTGTGTGACCTTGGGTGAGTTGCTTAACCCTGTCTGCCTCAGTTTCCTCATCAGTAAGATGAGCTGGAGAAGGAAATGGTAAACTGCTCCAGTATCTTTGCCAAGAAAACCCCAAATAGGGTCACAAAGAGTCAGACACAATTGAAAATGAGTGAATAACGACATAGAATGTAATATGACAGGACAAAACTAATAATTTCCTTAATGTTTGTTTTATATTATAATTCATTTTCATGATAATAAGGATAGGCCTTATGAAAGAACTGGCCTCTTTGTTGCTCCTTGAACAAAACACTTCATCTCCTGGATCTTGGTATTTTCTCTGGCAGTCTGCATGCCTGGAGTATTCTTCTTCCTCATCACTCCCTCCTGGCTTCCTTCAATTCCTAATAAAACCACACCTTTTACTGAAAACTTTTCCTAATGCCTCATCATTCCAGTGCTTCCCCTCTGCTAATTATTTCCTATTTCTTCTATATATAACTTATATATACACATTTGTCTGCTTAATGTCTCCCCCATTAGTTTATGATAGGCTTGAGAGAAAATAGCTCCAAATATCCTCCTTGAAGGGGTGCTGTCTGACTCCTGGGAACATCACCTCAGACAGCTAAATGATATAGTGCCTGACCTAAAGTCAGGAAAACCTGAGTTCCGATTCAACCTCAGATACTTTCTAGCTGTGTGACCCTAGGCAAGTCATTTAACAGTCTGTTTTCTTCAGTTTCCTTATCCATAAAATGGAGATAATAATATCACCTACCTCCCAGGATTACTGAGAGCATCAAATGAAATAATAATTGTAAAGCTCTTAGCACAATGTCTGGCCCGTGGTAGGGGATATATAAATGAAATGTGTGACCTCATCTCTTTGGACCTCAGTTTCCCCATCTGAAAATGAGGGAGTTGGTCCTGGTGACCCCTCAGTCTCCTTCTTGCTGTAAATCCCACAGCAGTAAATTAAAGCTCTGTCCCTTACTATCCATCTGAATGACTTTGGGTAAATCACATCACTTCAGTTTCTTCACCTGTAAAATGAAGTGGACAGACAAGGTGACTTCTAGTGACCCTTTGATGATGAAATCCCATTGCTAAGCTCTTGATCAATGGGTAGCCCTGGCTTTGAACTCATCCTAGGGCATCTTTATAGGGAGTGGCAGAGAGTTGGGTAGCCTACCTGAATGGAATATTTGCTTAGAGCAAATTTTAGAGTAAGAGTGTTCCCTAGGATGCTCCTGCTTTTTTACTTTGAAGGTGTGGAGAGTAGAGT
>JAQQSV010018410.1:0-11404 GCA_028646515.1 Pseudochirops corinnae | reverse complement strand
CTTTTTGGGCCTCTTTTGTCATATTAGTTAATCTATTTTTTAGGGTGTTGATTTCTTCAGTCATATTGCTGACTCCCTTTTCATGATTTTCTTGCAACATTCATATTTCTCTTCCCAATTTTTCTTCCACTTCTCTTATTTGGTTTTGAAAATCTTTCTTCAGCTCATCTCTAGCTTTAAGGCATTCTTCATGTTTATTGGAGGCCCCTGGTGGGGGTGCTCTGGCTACACTCTTCTCCTCCCTCTCTTTCCCATGATCCTTCTTTTCCCCAAAAAAAGGAATCTAGGGTTTGGTTCCTGTTCTTACTTTGCTTCTTATGCTTATTCTTACTCATGGTTGGTCAGACCGTGATTTTTTTTTTTAAATCTCTGTGTGGCTCTGCTTCCAGAAGGGAGGCTCTGTCCCAAATCCATGGGGTCCTCCCAGCTGCCGTAGCTCTCAGGAAGGTGCTGGGTCCCTTTCCTACTTACTTCTGGCTCACTGGATAATGAAGACTCCAGGACTGAAAGCCCAAGACCGCCATCCGGATCCAGGCTGCTCAACGCGAGAGCACTGGCCTCTGAACAATCGCTTAGTCTCCCTGCTGTCTGCAGGCTGCGGGTGCGGAAGCTGCAATGCAGAGGTGGGTGCAAAACCTCTGCCTTTCACTTTCCCTCCCTGGAGGTGTTTTGGCCTGACGCTTTTCTCCCACAATTTCACAAGTCCCACTGACCTAGTTCTGAACACTGCTCACAGCTGTCGCTAATCTGAGGCTCCTCCGCTCCTGCCATCCAGCTGCCCCCAGACCTCAGCCAGGGCTTCAGGCCAGGTGGTTTCAGTTCGCAGTGGTGATATGGCTCCTCATAGCTGAGCTGACTTTAGTGGAAGGTATATTTGTGTGCATTTTGGAGTTCTAGGATTAGTTTAGAGTCCTATTTTATGGGTATTTTGGGGTGGCTATGTGAGAGCTGCAATATGTTGCTGCTGCTATGCTGCCATCTTGGCTCCTCCCCCCCAAAAGAAGTCTTTCTGACTGAAGAAAATAAAACAATGTGGCCTAGAAGTGGGAGCCCTTTGTGCTTTGTGCCCTTAATAATATTTTTTGTTTAAAACTATGTGGCCTCTTTATTAGTAAGTCGTTACATTATATTGCTGTGAATGTTGAACTTTGGTTCATGTGAATGTTTTTCTTTAGTTTATTTCTGAATAAACAGAGAGTTTACTATACTATGTGATCAGAACCTTAAAACTATTCACAGCTGCAGTCCTCTGGAGAGCTGCTCGTTCTTGACTATACAGGGGGCAGAGCCAATATGGCAGTGTGAAGGCTCTACAACAAATTCCTTCAGACATCTCTGAAACTGAATATGAACAAATTTTAGAGTGGCAGAATCCACAAAGAGATAGAGTAAGGCCGATTTCCAGTCCATGACAACCTTGAGGGTTGACAGGAAGTACCTTTTTCAACAGGCTAAAAGAGGAGTACAATCTAGTACACAGGCTACACCAGTGCAGACCTGATCATAGTGAGTCTGGAGCTGCCTACAGTGGACGGAACTACTGGCAGCAGAGGTGACTCTCAGACCTCTCAGTGCAGGAGAAGAGGAGTCTGTCAGAGCTGGGTGAGAGAGAAGTACAGTGCTACATAGAACCTTCAGTGGCAGTAGCAGCAGCTACTCCTGGGGCTATCAGCCCACAGAGTGAATGTTCAAAAATCACCTAATTAAACTTCCAAGAGCCAAGATGTTGGAGTAAAGAGGAAGTAATTGGCACTCTCCCTTGACTTTGAAAAACCCAGAGAATATTGCTCCAAGAGAAAAAAAACTGGAATAGTAGAATAAGCAAAAAAAACTGGGTACAGTAGTCTTTTAGCTCTAGCTTGGGAGGTTAGGGGATTAACAGGAAAGCTCCCTCTTGCAGTGGTTAAAGGGGACCAATGCAGTATGGGAGGTACCCCAGCAGGCCAGCAGTAGGCCCCTCCTCAGCAGATCAGTGAGAAATCCTGAGCCCCAGAGTGGAGGGACAGGCAAGTGCCAACACCAGGCACACACTGTCTCCAGCTCACCACCAGTTAAAATACCAGACCGCTATAACATACAACTACAAGCACCTGAAGTCCCAGGAGAGAAAACTGGAAATCAGACCTCTAGTCCTCAGTAAAGAAAACTGGAACAATGCTCCCTGGCTCCCAGAAACAGGGATCAAATTTAAAAGCCAAAAAGAAAAGGCAAACAACATAAGCAAGAAGATTTTAAAAAATCAACAACCATAGAGAAATATCTTAGTGACAGGGAATATGAAAACGCAAATTAGGGAAAGCACAGCATGGTCAATAGCGTCACATCTGAAACCTCAAAAGGGAATATGAACTGATCTCAAGCCCAAGAAGTCTTCTTGTAAGAGTTCAAGAATGATTTAAAAGTTAAATAAGAGAGGAAGAAGAAAAATTTAAAAATACAATAGACAAAATGGGGGGGGGGGCGGAGAAGTACACTGAAGAACATTTAAGTTCTTGAAAAGTAAAATTGGCCAAATGGAAAAGGAAGAACAAATGCTAACTGAAGAAAACAATTCTTTAAATATTAGAATGGGGGGGGCAGCTAGGTGACACAATAAATAGAGCACTGGTCATGGAGTCAGGGGGACCTGAGTTCAAATCCAGCCTCAGACACCTAACACATACTAGCCATGTGACCATGGGCAAGTCACTTAACCACAATTGCACAAAAAAGCAAAAGACAAAAAGTATAATTGGGCATCTGGAAGTTAATGACTTTATGAGATACCAAGATTCAGTGAAACAAATTTGAAAGATTGAAAAAAATAGAAGAAAGCATGCAATGCCTTATTGGCATAAGGTAGCCTGGAAGGCAGAAAGGAAGGGCTTATCACAGAGTGTTGAGAGCTGAAACCAGCAGGGCCTGAAACCATGGCTTGGACCAGGACAAGGCCAGGACAAGCAGCAGCTAGAGCACTCGGGAGAGTGGATCACTGGCAGCAGTGGCAGTTTCCAGAATTATCAACCCATAAGAACCAAGGACAAAGTGAAGGGTCAGTGGAACTCAGCTAAATTTGGGGGAGAGAAGTGGTCCAGCTCTCTGCCCCCAGGGCAAGAAACCAGCAGAAGCAATGGCCCTGCAGCTGCCTCAGCATGGCTGCTTCATAGCTCTCAGCCTGAAGATTGCAGGGAGGCCAAGGGATCGTTCAGAGGCTAAGTGCTCTTGCCTTAAGTGGCCTGGATCAGAATCACTGTCTTGGGTGGTGGTCCTGAGGTGTCTGACCAGTCAGCCAAAGCTGGTGGGGGCTGCAGAGACAGTGGCCTCCTAATAGCTCCAGCAGCTATGAAAACCCCAGCTATTTGGGATAAAGCTCTTGTCCTGGGAAGCAGAGATCTACTGTGGCTCAAAAACCAAGTTGCTTGTCTGGCAGCATAAGCAGGCAAAGGAAGCAAAACAAGCTCAGAAATCCAACTTTATATTTCTTTTTCAGGACAAAGAGGATCAAAGCATGGAACAGGAAGAAGACAACACAATGAAAAGCTTCCAAGAAAAATGTAAGCTGGTTACAAGCCACAGAGGACCTTAAGAAGGACTGAAACCATTGAAACTTATTTGAAAACCAAATAAGAGAAGTGGAGGAAAAATTGGGAAGAAAAATGAGAATGATGTGAGAAAATCATGATAAGACAGACAACAATCTGACTGAAGAAAATAACACCTTAAAAAATAGATTAACTCAAACATCAAAAGAGGCCCAAAAAGCCAATGAGGAGAAGAATGCCTTAAAAAGTCGAATTTGCCAAATGGAAAAAGAATGTCAAAAGCTTTCTGAAGAGAATAATTCCTTCAGAATCATAGTGGAGCAAATGGAAGCAAATGACTTCATGAGAAATCAGGATATTATTAAACAGATCCAAACAAATGAAAAAATAGAAGGCAATGTGAAATATCTCCTTGAAAAAAACCACTGACCTGGAAAATAGCTTCAGGAGAGACAACTTAAAAATTATTGGACTACCTGAAAGCCATGATCAGAAACAGAACCTAGAAATTATCCTTCAAGAAATGCTCAAGAAAAATTGCCCTGATATTTTAGAACCTGTGGGCAAAATAGAACTTGAAAGAATTCACTGATCACCTCTTGAAAAAGATCCCAAAAAGAAAACTCCTAGGAATGTTGTAGCCAAGTTCTGGAGTTCCCAGATCAAAGATCAAATATTACAAGCTGCCAAGGAGAAATAATTTGAATACTGTGGAAACACAATGAGCATAACCCAAGTTTCTAGCAGCTTCTACATTAAGGGACTGAAGGGCCTGAAATATGATATTCCAGAGATCAAGGGAGCTAGGATTACAACCAAGAATAATCTACCCAGCAAAACTGAGCGTAATGTTTCAGGGGAAAATATGACCATTCAATGAGGTGGAGGACTTTGAAGCATTCTTGCTGTAAAAAACAGAACTGAATAGAAAATTTGACATTCGAATACAAGAAGCATGAGAAGGTAAACATGGAAAAGAAATCAAAAGGAACTTATCAAAGTTGAACTATTTACATGCCAACATGGAAAAATGATCATTGTAAATTATGAAACTTTTCTCAGTACAAGGATAGGTGAAGGGAATATAAATGTATTTTTATATGTATATATACACACATGTCTATATAGGAGGGTATATATGCATATGAATATATATGAGTGTGTGTATGTATGTATACATAGACAAAGGGCACAGGATCAATTGAATAGGAAGGGATGATATTTTAAAAGGTGAAATTAAGAGGTGAGAGAGGAATAGAATGAGAGGATACAGGGAGAGACAGAATGGGGTTAAGCATCTCATATAGAAGAGGCAAGGGATAACTGTTATAATAGAGGAGAAGAACAGGAAGGCAAAAGGGAAAGGGTCAACCTTACTCTCTTTGAATTGGGTTTAGAGAAGGAATGATATACACTCTAAAATGAGCATCTTTCCCTACAGGAGAGTAGGGGGTATGGGGATGAGAGGCAGGTGGATGGAGGGGAGGGTTTTTAGAAGCACACACTTCTGTAAAAGGACAGGGACAAAGTAGAGAATAGAATCAGTCTGGGGCAGGATAGGAAGGAAGAAAATATTGTCAGTCTTTCACAATATGTCCATTGTGGAGATGTTCTGTGTAACTACACATGTACAGCATATATTGAATTGCTTTTCTTTCCAGTGGGGGTGGGTGATGAGGGAGGAGGGGAAAGAATTTAGAATTTTAAGTTCTGTAATCAAATGTTAAATATATGTAGGTATATATATATATATATATATATATATATATATATATATATATATAATTATTATCATTAATTACATGCAACTGGGAATTAAGATTTACAGGCACTGGAGTAGGGACATCCATCTTGCCCTACTGGAAAGTCAGAGGGGTGATGGAGGAGGACATAGGAGGGAACAGATTTGGGGAGGGGGTATACAATGGGATAGATGTTTTGGGGTTGTGTGTAGGGGAAATATGGGGAGAAAATTTGCAACACAAAATCTCTTAGAAATGAATGATGTAAACTAAAAATAAGCAAAAGTTAATTAACAATTTCAAAAAATGTGCTATATTAAAAAAAGAGTGAGGAATACACAGGACCCTGCAGCTTCTACATTAAAAAATCAGAGGGGTTTGGGGTGGCTAGGTGGTGCAGTGAATAGAATACCAGGCCTGTAGTCAGGGGTCCTGAGTTCAAGTCATATATAATATTCTGTAAGGCAAAGGAGCTTGGATTACAACCAAGGATCAACTACCCAGTGAAGCTGAGCATGGCCTTTCAGGGGAGGAGATGGACATTCAATGAAATAGGGGACTTCCAAACTTTCCTGATGAAAATCCCAGAACTCAATAGAAAATTTGATCTTCAATTACAGGATAAAGAGAGGCATAAAAAGGTAAACAAAGGGGGAAAAGGGAAAAAAAATTTTATTCAATAAGAGCAAACTGTTTACATCCCTATACAGGAGAATGATACTTGAAAATCTTAAGAGTTGTATATTTATTACAACATTAAAAAGGAATATACATAGACAGAGGGTGTGGGTATAAAGTAATTGATATGATGATAAAAAACACTAATTCAGGAGTGTAAAGTGATTTTAATGGGAGAAAAGGAAAGGAGGAGGCAGCAGAAAGGGGTAAATTACATCACAAAAAGAGGCACAAAAACACAGTGGAGGGAAAGAAGGGAGGAAGAAGAGCATTGTTTTAACTTTACTCTCATTGGATTTGGTTCAATGAGGGTATAATATACTTAGTTAAATGGAGAAATCTAACTTGGCCACAGGCAGTAGGAGGGGAAATAAAAATAAAAAAAGAAAAGGAAGGAAGTGGTTTGAAAAGAGGGAAGAAGTGATAAGGGAAAAGAGAAAGAAAAGGTAGGGGATGGATAGAAGGGAGAGAAGATAGAGGGAGGTGGTAATCAAAAGTAAAATTCTTTCGAGGAGGGGAAAGGAAAAGGGCAAAATAAAAGTATAAATGGGGGGGACAGGATGAGATAAAGACACAGATAGCAATCACAGCTGTGAATGTGAATGGGATAAACTCTCCCATTAAACACAAAAGGATAGGAAAATAAATTAAAACTATAATCCCACAAAATGTTGTTTGCAAGAAACACATTTGAAACAGGGGGATACACAGGGTGAAGGTAAAAGGCTAGAGTTGGATATAATGTGCTTCAGCTGAAGTAAAAAAAAAAAACAAAACAGCAGGGGTAGTAATCCTAATCTCAGACAAAGCAAAAGCAAAAATAGATCTAATCAAAAGAGATAAGGAAGGAAACTACATCCTGCTAAAAGGCACCATACACAATGAAGTAATATCATCACTAAATATATATGCACCAAGTGGCAGAACATCCAAATTGTTAGAGGAGTTTTTAAGGGAATTATGGGAAGAAATAGCAAGACTATACTAGTGGGGGACCATAACCTCCTCATCTATGAACTTGATGAATGTAATCTCAAAATAAACAAGAAGGAAGTAAAAAAGGTGAATAGAATTTTAGAAAAGGTAGAAATGGTGGAACTCTGGAGAAAACTGAATGGAGACAGAAAGGAATATAACTTTTTCTCAGTGGCACATGTCACATACACAAAAACTGACCATGTATTAGTGCATAAAAATCTCATAATCCAGTGTAGAAAGGCAGAAATATTAAATGCATCCTTTTCTGATCATGAAGAATTAAAAATTATATGTAGTAAAACACTCTGGAATGATAGACTAAAAATTAATTTGAAATTAAATAATAAAATCCTAAAGAATGATTTTGTCAAATAAAAAATCATGGAAACAATCAAAAACTTCATTCAAAAGAATGACAACAATGAAACAACATACCAAAACTTATGAGATGCAGTGAAAGCAATTCTTATAGGAAGTTTTATATCTCTGAATGCTTACATGAATAAAATAGAGAAAGAGGAGATCAACAAATTCAGCATGCAACTGAAAAAGCTAGAAAAAGAACAAATTAAAAATCCTCAATTAAATACAAAATTAGAAATACTGAAAACTAAAGGAGAGCTTAACAAAATTTAAATTAAGGAAACAATTGAACTAATAAAACTAAGAGGTGATTTTATGAAAAAAAAAACAATAAAATTGATGAACATTTGGTTAATTGAATTTTTAAAAAAGAAAAAGAATACCAAATTACTAGTATAAAAGTGGAAAGAGTGAATTCAATACCAATGAAAAGGAAATTAAAAGAGTAACTAGTAATTATTTCGCTCAATTGTATACCCATAAATTTTCAAATCTTAGTGAAACAGATGAATATTCACAAAAATATAAATTGGTCAGAAAAGGAAAGGAAACTAAAGTACTTAACCCCATCTCAGAAAAAGAAATTGAATAAGCTATAAATGAACTCCCTAGGAAAAAATCTCCAGGTCAAATGGATTTACAGCCAAATTGTATCAAACACTTAAAGAATAATTAATTCCAAAACTATATAGACCATTTGGGAAAACTGGCAATGAAGGAGTCCTAACTTTTTTTTTAATGATATAAATATGGTACTGATACCTAAACTGGGAAGAGCCAAAACAAGAACAACAACAACAACAAAATTATAGACCAATTTACCTAATGAATGTAAATACAAAACTTTTAAATAAAATATTAGCTGGAGTGGCTAGGTAGCACGGTAAATAGAGCACTGGCCCTGGAGTCAGGAGGAACTGAGTTCAAATCCGGCCTCAGACACTTAACACTTACTGGCTGTGTGACCTTGGGCAAGTCACTTAACTCCAATCGCCATGCCCTCCCCCCTCCAAAAAGCAAAAAAAAAATGTAATTAATATTAGCAAGGGATTACAGCAACATATCATGAGAATAATATACTTTGATCAGGTAAGATTTATACCAGGAATGCTAGGCTGGTTCAATATTAGGAAAACTATCAGCATAACCATATCAACAACAAAACTAATAGAAACCATATGATTATTTCAATAGATGCAGGAAAAAAAACTTTGAAAAAATACAACACGCATTCCTATTAAAAACACTAGAGAGCATAGCAATAAATGGACCCTTCTTTAAAATGACAAGTAGCATATAAGTAAAACTATCAGCAAGCATTATATGTAATGGGCATAAGCTAGATGCATGTCCAACAAGACTAGGGGTGAAACAAGGATATCCATTATTACCATTGTTATTCAGTATGGTACCAGAAATGTTAGTTTTAGCAATAAGAGTAGAAAAAGAAATTGAAGGAATTCGAATAGGTGAAAAAAAACCCCTATTACTCTTTGTAAACAATATGATTATATACTTAGAAAATCCCAGAGAATCAAGTAAAAAATTATCTGGAATAATAAAAACTTTAGCAAAGTTTTAGGATATAAAATGAACCTACATAAATCCTCAGCATTTCTAGATATCACTCAGAAAGCTCAATAGCAAAAGATAAAAAAATTTCATTGAAAGGTACTGTAGACACTATAAAAGATTTGAGAGCTACCTGCCAAGACAAACCCAGGGGGTATATGAATACAATTATAAAACAATTTTCACACAAATAAAGTAAAATCTAAACAATTGGAAAAACATCAGTTACTCATGGATGGGCCAAGCTAATATAATAAAAATGACAATTCTACCTAAATTAATTTACTTATTGAGTGCCATACCATCAAACTACCACAAAAAAATTTTATATAGCTAGGAAAAATATTGTCAAAATTTATCTAGAACAAAAGATCCAGAATTTAAAGGGAATTGATAAAAAGAAATGCTAGGGATAGTAGCCTAGCCATACCAGATCTTAAATTGTATTATAAAGAAGTAATTATCAAAATTACTTGATATTGCCTAAGAAAGAAGACATAGTCAATGAATATAACAATCTACTATTTGATAAACCCAAAGACTCCAGGTTCTGGGATAAAAACTGACTATTTGACAAAAACTGCAGGGAAGAAAGGAAAATTGTATGGTTGAAATTGGTCATAGATCAACATCTGACACCATGTACCAAAATAAAGTCCAAATGGGCATACAATTTAGATATAAAGACTGAAACTATAAACAAATTAGGGGAGCAAGGAATAGTTTATCTGTCAGGCTTTTGGAGAACAAAGTAATGTGTAACCAAACAAGAGATAGAGAACATTATAAAATGTGAAATCGATAATTTTGATTACATTAAAGTGTAATGTTTTTGTACAAAGAAGGCCAATGCAACCAAGATTAGGAGGGAAGCAGAAAACTAGGAAAGAATTTTTACAACTAGTATCTTTGATAAAGCCCTCATTTCTAAAACATATAGATAAGTGAGTCAAATTTACAAGAATAAAAGTCATTCCCCAATTGATAAATGATGGTAGGATATGAACAGTCAATTTTCAGAGAAAGAAATTAAAGCTATCTACAGTCATATAAAAAATATTCTAAATCAATACTGATTAGAGAGATGCAAATGAAAGCAACATTGTGGTAACCCGTCATACCTCTCAGACTGGCTAATATGACAAAACAGGAAAATGATAAATGTTGGAGAGCATGTGGGAAAGTTGGAAAACGTCATTGTTGGTGGAGCTGCGAGCTGATCCAACCGTCTTGGAGGGCAATTTGGAACTATACCCAAAGGTCATTGCTGACTCAAAAACAATTCTTCGAGGGCTGTATTCCAAAGAGATTATAAAAATGGGGAAAGGACCCACGTGTACAAAAATAATCATAGCAGTTTTTTTTTTTGTGCTGGCCAGGAATTGATAATCAAGAAGATGGCCATCAATTGGGGAATGGCTGAACATTTTATGGTATATGAATGTAATGGAATACTATTGTCCTATAAGAAATGATAAACAGGTGGACTTCAGAAAAACCTTGAAATATTTATATGAACTGATGTTGAGTGAAGTGAGCAAAACCAGGAGAACAAAGTACACAGTAATAGACAGTCCACAAAGGCTAATTTTGATAGACTTAGCCCTTCTCAGCAATACAAGGACCTAAAATAATTCCAAAGTGCTCATGATGGAAAATGTCATCCACATTCAGAGAAAGAACTATGGAAACTGAATGCAGAGTGAAGCAGACTATGTTCTTTTTTTTTTCTGTTTTGTTTTTTCTTTCTCATGGTTTCTCTCATTAATTATAATTATTCTATACAGCATAACTGATGTGAAAATATGTTTAATAAGAATGTATACATAGAATCTATATCAGATTGCAGACTTTCTTGGGTAGGGAGAGAGGAAAATTAAAACTTAGGGAAGTAAATGTTGAAAACTAAAGATAAAATAATTTTTAAAAAATAAATAAAAATTTTTAAAAAGAAAAAGAAAATCTGGACACCCAAATAATTAACACCAACTTCACTAAATGAAGATTCATTAGCACACATTGAGGAATAGTATGCTAATATCAGTTAAACCAGCAACCATCCGCAAAAATGGCATATTATTCTAGTTGAAATTTGTTCATTTAGCTAGAGATCATGTGTTCCTGTTCTACCTTTTTTTTTTTAAGAATTGTGTTTTAAAATTCCATAGTAGTAAATTAAAACTAATTCCTAAAGGAGTTTTTAATGGGCCATGACAAATGAAAGTTCCACTGTGAAAGCTAAAATATATGCTTTGGGCCCTAATTCACCTTTTTTTATTATTATAAATAATGTAAGTCTGATGCCATCATTTATAATGTATAAATATATATATATATATATATATACATTTAAAATAGGGCAAATTGAAGAACTCTTGGCAATTGAAGTTGCTTATTTTCATAAAACCTACATCAATACATTTTGGCATTTTAGACAGGCAGGAAGAATAATGAAGCTACTTCAGGAGAGGCTTGTACCCTCTTTAATGGTATTCTGGAAAGCTGAGACAACACTTCATGTTTCATCCATTCCCTCAATGCCTTACTACT
>JAQQSV010018409.1:0-11404 GCA_028646515.1 Pseudochirops corinnae | reverse complement strand
ATATTTAATATATAATTTATTTTATATTTAACATATATTTTTATGTATTATATATAATTAATATTTGATATATTATATTATTGATATGTATATATTATAATATTATATATTATAATGGTTATTAATTATTAATTAATTTTCATTATCATTGAAAACATCCATTTTCTCCCCCTCCCACTGCAGCACCAATTGAATAATTTTTAAAAGTCAGAATAAAACCCTCAAAGCTAATATTCATAGTCCAGCAAAACAAATTCCCATACTGGCCTCGTCCAAAATTACATGTTCAAAGGATTCTGAAACAAACAATATAGACAGCAGCCCAAGCCTCAGACGTATTCAACTATTCCTTTAGGGTATCTAGTCCTAGTTAGTGTTCGAAAAAGGTTAAGTAATCATTCTTTTCCCAAAGCCCTCAGTATCAGAGCATGATCCCAGGGAACTGGGTTATAGCCATGATAAGTGATGGAGATAGACCCAAGTGTGTAATTGGCAACTCCAAACGAACTCACTGGAGAAGGTCCGGTGTGGAAGAAGGGAAATTCCCAAGTCACATGCAACACAGATTTGGGGGCAATCTCAGCAATAAGAACATGATGGAGCTGGTCCTAGGAAGTGACCGAGCTGGAGGCCAGCCACAAGGAGCACAGAGCCAATCTGGTGAAAATAATCCTACCACACAGGGGAAAACTCCAGATTGGGAGGTGAGCTGGAAGTTATGAAATTCAGCAGACTGATAAATTCAGAGTAACCAGAGAGTATGATGGCAGAACAGCAGCAAGAAGAGGAAGAGGGGAATTCAAAGACCCTAGAGGAAGATACCCAGAAGATGTTACCTCCAATCAAGCTTCTCAAGTTTTGAGAAGACTTTAACTTAGTTAAATATTCGATTAAGCTGCCTGGAATGTTGCTAATCCTCAGGAAAAAGAACTCCCCCAAGGAAATGACTTTTGCTGATTTTTATGGCTGTTTAATACTTGGTTAGCCTTTCTTTTCCTCAGTTAGGCATGCCTGCAGAGAAGCAGGCCCCTCAGAGAAACAAGCCAAATGCCATTGTGCCCAGTGGCTTATGGAAAGCAAGAGTCTGAGCTAGAGAGATCATTGAGAAGCCCCTGAAGCTGAACCAAGTATTCTAGGAGCTGAGATCCTGAGCAAGCAGCCACATTAAAATTCATAGATTTATTTCCAGGAGTATATCAAGTGTTCAAGAAAATCCCCAGAGCTTTAGTGAGAGAACATTGGATACACAGTACTTTAAGAATGTCAGAGAGTTTTACAGAGTATAGATCAGACTGTCTGCAAAACTTGGTGTAAGGGTTGGAAAACCAGCCAGACAGAAATGTGCAAAAAAGATGGGCAAAAGCACTCTGATAAGCACTCATGATACAAATACAAGTCCCAAGGAGCTTACATTTTAATAGGGAAAGATAATGTATACCGGTCTAACGCAAAAGCCCAACCTGGTATGAAGATGACTGGAAAGCAACAGGTTGGGTCTGGTTGAGGCTAGATATTCGGATTCTCAACATATATTTTAGTGTTTGCTACCAGGTCAGTAATTTCTAGACAGATAAGATAGGAAAAACATCAGTTTTAGGAGTTGTGGCCAATTGAGCTACTTGAAAAGAAGCTATAATATTTCTGAAATAATATGATTACATTTCCATTAGGATAAAAAAAAAAGATGAGCAAGACCAAAAAAATAATAATATGAGCTTATTTTATAAAATGTATATATATATATATATATATATATATGTTACATTGTATATGTGTATACACAAATATATCTATATGTGTGTATATAGATACATATGTATCTATATACACATGTATGGGTATGTACACACACACACACACACACACACACACACACACACACACACACACACCCCTCTCCTTACATAAATATTTTTTAAGTCACTCCCTTGTCCTACTCAAACACATCCCATAGCTTCTCCCTCCCTCCAGAATGAAGGCCACTCTCCTTTGTGGGTCACAAATTCACAGAATTTCAGAGCTGAAAGAAACCTCAAAAACCATTTAGTGCAAGGGCTCCTATCCCCTTGTGTAATCTGGACCCCTCTGGCAGTCTCCTGAAACCTATGGACCCCTTTTCAGAATTATATTTTTAAATGCCTAAAATAAAACACCTAAGGAAACAAGGGAAATTCTATTGAATTAAGGATGCAATTTTTTCTCATCCAAGTTCACAGACCCTCTGAAATCCGTCCAGGGACCCTTGTTTCCAGGTTAATGACCCCTGCTCTACTGCAACACACATATACAAAAGAATATCCTCATACCATTTTGCACTGGCAAGTTTGCTTAGATTTCACTCCATAAATAACGTCTCCCCTCCGCACCACCCCAAGATAAGCTGATCACCTGAAATTTCATTGCCATGCTGACTGACTTAGATTTTGATACTCAAAACCACCTTGACTCACCCTCTTCTGCTCCTACCTTCTGACTGGAGATGTGGAGGGAGGAGCAGTCACTGTCCCCCAAAGTCTGAGGCATCATTACCTTCAGATAACTCCCTTTATCATCAGCTGCTCTGTTTGGTTTGGGATTTTTTTGGGGGGGTTTTGCAAAGGTTTTATGGAGTGTAGACATCTGGAGTACTGTAAACAGCAATATCTGTAAATTCAAAAAGGAGCAAGCCACATTGTCCTCACTGTCAAATGTATCAGGTTCGGCATGTGTGATGGAGATTAATAAGGTATCATGAGAGTAATATGGCTTCTGAAAATTTGGAGGAGGGTCTCAATCATCTGAAGAGCAAAGTTGTTCACCTTTAGTGAACATGCATGCTCATTGGAGGCACCATATTTTAATTTTAAACAAATAAAAGTATTTCATTTGGAGATTTTTTTTTCCCCTAAGTGAATGTGCATCTTCATTTTTCAATTATTTTTACCGAAATACAAATTCACGTGACTCTGAAATAGCACTGTTTATTTCTGAGCAAGGAACAATATTTAAAATTCATTTCTTCTTAGGCTGTTGAGGTGTATTAAATTTAAAGAAGATAATATCTCCATTTTTGACTATGTAATTTCTACTTTGTCCTCTATATATCCCAGCAACCCTGACAGCATCTTTGGAACCTTCCTCTTTAAAATCTTCATATTTCGTTACTTCAGCCATAATGAATCCCCTTTCAAAATCGGTGTGAATTTTTCCTGCTGCCTGAGGAGCCTTCAGGCCTTTCCTGACTGGCCGTGTCCGTACTTCATCTGGGGCTGTGGTGAAAAAGGGTTCTAGCAGGAGCGCTGCATAGCCAGCCTTAATGATCTTTAGCAAAGCACTGCACGTTATGTTCTCTTCCAGATACTTCTGTTTCTCCTCAGGGGTTATTTCATGCAAGCTGAGTCCCAAGGTCCCACTCAAAGGAAGGACCAAGGGACCTGGGACAGGCTTGTCCACTTGTTCTAATTTGTATCAACTATTTCTTTCTAACGTTGTTGTTCTTTGTCCTTTGTTCTCGAAGAGGACCATAACATCAGGAAGGTGATGCCTCGACAAGCAAGTGAATTGGATTTAAGTGAGGAAGACTGTGCAGAGTCACCAGCCTCACTTTCTCCTCCGGACCCATCTGGGTCCGGTGGCAATCTTTCTAAGGCAATCCTTTTCTGAAAGGTTAACCAAGTAGATCATTGGTTTTGAAGTCAGAAACAAGTGCTGATTCAACACTCTGATCTCTTTGTCATTCCATTCATGATGCAAGCATACAGGTTTCCTTTCACCTATTACCATTATAATCTTAATCTGATTATTATAATTAATATCATCATTATTCATCTGTTTTTATTTTGCACATTATGTCATATTCAGGTTTTAATTTGTCTCCTCCTCTCACATCCATCTTTTCTAACGTATCTCTTATAGACATAACCATTTCCTCATCTTTTAAGTCGAAGTTCTTCATGTATTATTTCTGTGTCTCAAATAGGATCCACACTCCCTTCAATGTGAGTGATATCATCATCTTCAAATGATCACATCCAATGAAAGATGAGACAAAAAAGGCATTTCCTAGGCCCTGTCCAGCATGAGCATCTTTCACAAGGCCAGCAATATCAAAGACATTCAAAAAGGCTGGAGTTTTGACAGGGTGGGGAAGCTCAATCAAGCCTCATGTGACACTCTCTCTAGACCAGTGGTTCTCAACCTGTGGGTCGCGACCCCTTTGGGAGTTAAACAACCCTTTCACAGGGATTGCCCAAGACCATGGGAAAACACACATTTCCGATGGTCTTAGGAACCAAGACACTGTTCCTCTACCCATCTCCAGGCGGGTCCGCCCACATGCTGATACGCCCACATACGAGTACTAAAGGGTCAATGCATTAGGAAGGTTGAGAACCACTGTTCTAGACCCTCCATCGTCTTACAAGGTCACCTCCATTGGAATGCTCTCTGACCTATCACTGCTCTTTCTGAAACTATGATGGGAACCAGAGATCATCTAACCAATCCCTGTCACTGTTACAGATAAGGAAACTGAGGTCTAGAACAATGAAGCAACATGACCAAAATCTCACTGGTTAGGTTGCAGAAATGATGTTCAACCTCATGACCTCTGACACCATCTCAAACATTCTTCCCATCATACAATGCCACCAAAGTTTGACCCACCCCTCAACTCTTACAGTTCACTACTGCCCTATACAACCTCCATTCCATCTGGAACTGTTTACTGGATGCTGCTATAAATTCTCACTTCTGCCATATAAAGACAAAAACACAAATAGTCTTTTTCCTTGATGAACTTAACAGTTTAACCAAAGAAGATGATAGATACTTATATAGAAGGGTGAAGACTGTTTCAAGTGTAAGAGAATGAATGAGATTTCTGAAGACATAGGGGTAAAAAAAAAAAGGGGGGGGGGGGGGGAAGAAGACCAAACAGGGTCCCAAAGGAGGTTTAAACACCTGGGCTAGAAGACAGAATGAGGTCAGATTACAGGGACTAGAAGCCCATCATTAGGTAAGGAATCCAATCCACAGAATTAATGAGAGCATAAAGTCTGGACTTCATCTTTAAAAGCTTAGCTCCAAAAGGTCACGGCAGATGATAGGCATATTTCTATCCTTCATGGATAGCCTTCACCTGTGTCCTACCTGCATCCGTCTCCATTGTTGTATGACGTCTAAGGTGTAGAAGGGGGACTGGCCAATGAGACCAGCACATGCACCAAAAATCATTCACTCAAAGTGACATGACTATGCACAGTGAAATTTCGTTAGTGTTTCATAGGTGAAGAAACTCAGTTCAGCATTGGGAACAGCTCCAAGAATTGTTGGCATAAAGCCCTCATACAAAGTTTTTATACCTTCACAGGATTATCTTTAGTGCTTGTTAACACCAAGTTTGATCAAATAAAGTCCCTGAAAAAAACTCTTCCACCAATACAGCCCATTAAATCATCTATAACTTACAGGCTTAGAGTTCTATGGGGATACTCACTTGCACAGGGTCACATTGTGGTGTGCTATTCAATTGCTTTAAGTTATATTCAACTCTTCACGATCCCATTTTGGAGTTTTCTTAGCAAAGATATTGGATTAGTTTGCCATTTCCTTCTCCAGTTCATTTTAAAGATGAGGAAACTCAGGCAAACAGGGTTAAGTGACTTGCCCAGGGTCACAAAGCTAGTTAAGTGTCTGAGGCTGGATTTGAACTCAGGTTGTCCTGACTCCAGGGCCAGAGCTCTAACCACTGCACCACCTAGCAGTGGCAGGGTCACACTAATATATAGCTAGTATAGGTCAAAAGTAGAATTTGAACCTAGGTCTTACAGCCTTTGTTTGCAAAGAATACCTCACCATGCCCAGAATGATACACCAAACACACATAGACCCTGGTGAAGCAAATAAACTGAATCACTCTGCATCATATTGAGGAAGCCAGCTCCATTAGAAACATATATTCATTTATCAAGTAATTATTTGCAAGTTTAACTGGCTGTAGTAGACTAGACTTTCAGGGGTCCGATGGCCCCATTAAGGATATGCTCCCCTCTTCTATGAGGTCGCTAGGCAGATATGCAGGAGGAGTATAATCTTGTTGGATGGATGCCTCCACTGGTCCCATGAACAACTAAAGAAAATTCGGGGTAGTCAATTATCAAGTCTTGTTTGTGACTCCCAGTTTGTTTGTGCCTCTGGACATGGTCCTAGGATGAAGTCTTAATGAATAATTAGCCTTGGGCTGGGGTAGGGAGTGGTCGATTCCAAAGGAGGGTCCTTGCATTCTGGTTACTAAGAATTTCTGCTATAGGGAATATAAGCCTTATGATTTTCTTGTATCTTGGCTCTGTATGAAATGGTTCTGTAATAAACAGACTATCGAATACATCCCCATCTCTCTTTTTATTCAGCTGGTTGCTAGGCCATACAACTGTGCTGGACATAGTAACTGGCATTGATTTTTCTTTATGAATCAAGAATCAAGACTTATAAGGCAAGTTCCAGGGGCTTATACACTTTTCCACGAGGCCTCTGATATGATTCTAAGTAACTCTCTTTGACCACAAAGCTTACTATAAAATTACAAATACAGAATGGAGTGTTCCCATAACCAAAAGGGAAAAGGAGACAGAGACACATTTCTGGTGTTAAATCATAATAAATTAGTAACATATAGAGTAAAGGACTCTCAGATGAGATAAAGATGTTGCAAAATACAGACCGAAACACAAATGAAATTTTGTTTTAAAAAAATCAGGAGGGGGAGGCTAGGCGGTGTAGTGAGTAGAGTACGAGCCCTGGAATCAATAGGATCTGAGTTCAAATATGGCCTCAGACACTTAACACACACACACACACACAAAAAAAAACTAGCCGTGTGACCTTGGGCAAGTCACTTAAGCCCAACTGTCCTACCTTCTCCTCTCCAAAACAAAAAAGCAAAAAAAAAAAAAAAAATCAGGAAATATATATTTCTTACAAAAATTATAATACATTATATTCAGTTGGCCTGTGAACAATTAATGTTAGCTCAACAGCTGGAGGCTTGAGCTAGTAGCCTAGTTATTTCAGTTAAATTTTTAGACTTTCAGAGGCTGTCTTCAGCCTCATCCCACCCCACCACCACCCCGTACCACTCCCCATCCATACACATTAACTTTGTATTTACTCTTCCTTCAGGGACTTCCTTTTTTGTCTTTTTTCCCCCAAACATAGCTAGCATGGTGCATGGCATGTAATAGGTCCTAATAAATGCTTGATTCCTGACACTCACACTAATCCTCTATCTATCCTTTAGGCCATGCTCACTCCGCTATGAAAACACAACATTCTGAACTTTTCTGCAAGCAAAAACATAATCCCTTAATAAGCAGATTTTTCTATTTTGACTTTTTCCCATTTTTATAGATTTTCCTTTCTTTTTAAGTTTTTCACCTACAAAACCTGGCAGTAAAGACAGTAAAGGTGAGGGGAGAGTAGGCAGGGGGTTAAAAAAGAAAAAGAAGAAGAAAAATTCAGCCATTCCAGCAATTACTCATTAACTGACTTTTCAAGAACTTGGGTTAAGAGAGGAAAAGGCCTTCACCATTTTTAAACTATAACAAACAGGACTGTTTTGTGAACCTAATAAGCTATACACATAAATCCAGCCATCTCTGACTAATTTCTTCTGAGGTGTGTCAATCTCTTCCCCATCCCCATAAGTTCTAAACTAAAATGCCCCTTCCTGGCCACTACTTCCCACATTTCTCCCCCATTAGAATGTAAGCTCCCAGAGGACAAGGCCTGCCTTCCGTTTTGTATTCACTCAGCAAAGTGCTTGGTACTTAAGCTTAATAATTTTTTTAAATTTTTTTATTCTCTTATTCTATTTTCAGGTTTAACCTCTGGCTAACAAGTAATTGGCAATATGGCTAAAAAAAAAAAAAAAAAGAAGAAGTATTGAATTTGAAGGACTAATCTTGTCATTGGGCAGGACCTGAGTTCAAATCCTGTATCTGCTACTTATCACTTCCAAAACCTTGGACAAATCACTTTACCTCTGGACCTCTCCATAAAGTATGGTTGGACTAGATGACTTCTGAGGTCCCTTCTAGCTCATGACCCATGATCCTATGTCTCATGGGGGATATTTTTAAAAAGTACAAAACACACATGTATGTATGTGTGTCTGTGTATGTTCTTGTCATTTTTCAGTTGTGTCCAACTCTTCACAACCCCCTTTGGGGTTTTCTTAGCAAAGATACTAAAGGGGTTTGCTATTTCTTTCTTCCACTCATTTTACAGATGAGGAAACTGAGGCAAACAGGGTGAAGTGACTTGCCCCGTGCCAACCAGTAAGTATCCTGACTCGAGGCCCACCGCTCTATCCACTTTTCCACATAGTTGAGATATAGATATAGATAAATTTACATACACACACAGAGCAAACCACTCCTATATCTTTGCCAAAAAATCTCAAATGGGATTAGAGTCAGACATGAACAAAACAACTGAACAATATATATCTATCTATACATATGTGTATATATGCATGGATGTGTCTATATTTATATATCTATACACATATACACACATACACACATATACACATATGTATAAAATCTACCTATTAATATGGATGTGGATACATTGATAAATGAGAGAAAGACATACACAAGACACATAGCTAGATGTCTTTTTCAAATTTTCTTTCAAAAAACATACCCAGGGCTTCTTACCATGATTGAAATTTCTAAGAACAGTACCTTGCTAGATGAATGACAAACCCCTCACTGAATTACGAGAGGGCAGACAGCCCTAGGCCAATCTATTTGAATCCATTTCCCTAGATGAGGTAATATTGACCAACCCTATAAGTGCCTCATCTGGAAAACCACCATCAAAAATGCATCAACTCAACTCAACAAGCTCTTCTTAGGTACCTACTATATGTCAGGTACCCACCACAGCCCCACCACTCCCTCAGAAATCCAAACTTCCTTGGAAGAAGATGAAAAGAGCCCACCCGGGTGACTGATCTCGAAACAAAAGCTCCCTCTAGATCAAGCCAGGCTTGAGCAACACCGGGGTGATCTTTCAGGTGCAAACATCAGCAAATGCAGCTGACTCCACTAAACATCCTTCTGCGTAGGACGAAGTGTGGTCTCTCATTTGCTAAAGTATATAAGCCTTAGGCCTCAGTGCCGTAAGGAATCAAATAAGGAAAATAAATAAGTAAGAGAACTGGCTCTAAGCTGTGATTAGTGAAACTTGTTGTTTGAGGTAAAAGGCATTTGGGACCACAACTAAATTTTGTTTGGGGTTTGAATTTGGGTATAGCTGTCTGCATAAATCAGTGCCTGCATTAAATGCCACAAGCTACTCAGAGGGCATGTGATCCTAAGCTGTTAAATACCTGTGGAAGTCTACATCTGGTAAAGGCCGAAGGGGCAATCTTAGTGTGGTCTGGGATGGGACCCCTGCTGGCTGTTTACCCATGAAATTCCTTTGAAAATGAATGTTGCCCACCTATTCCTGAGTCTAGCTGTGAGGTGGCACCGATACTGCATGGATGGATATCTGTGACTTTACCTGAATTTAAACAGAGCCAAGGATATTTTATCCTGTCATATTTGGAATGTCATATGTCCCTGCTTATCCCTTCTATATCAAGTTTCAATGACCAAATCAAGTAGTCAGTAAAAGATATGAGCTATCTTGTTTTGAGGTTAACAAAGGTAAAGGAAAGCTGACTAAACTGAATAATAGTTTTGAGGATTTGGAAAGACTGGATAAGAAGGTTTGGAGACAAATGAGGGTTAATCCAAGCCCCTCCTGTCTCCAGGTATTTGACATTAGTTTTGAGAGGTTTAAGTATGTTGAGAGTGAGTGAGGAAGTATTTTTTAGAAAGCAGGAAAGATTTGTAACTTGATTCTAAAATTTTGAGGAAAGCAACAGGACCAGATTGATTCTTCTAAAAAAACTATATAGGTATAAGATTGGCTTTCAAAAATTTCTCTATCATGGAAACTCAAAACTTGAGCATGTTTGGTAATAAGATCAAAAGTTTGGATTTTTGATGCAATGTTGTAACTGTTTGTTTGTGCTTAGCCCTGTGTGGCTAAGAAAACTGAACTTTTTGTGATACTGTATAAACCTAGCCTTGCATGGCTAGGAAAATGAATCATTTCTATGTGGCTTTGGTATTCTCCCTTACTGTTAGAAAAGACATTTTGAAAGCTCTTATGTGACAATTTCTGAAGGTTTACAAAGTTTTCAATTGAGTATTGCTAAACTGATGTAATAAGTTGTGTAAGCAGAACAGTTCTTGCTATTCCAATATGAATTTGTAGTTATTCCATGAACTAAGCAAAAGTTAACATTTGTAACTGAGTGTATATGTAAAAGATTCAATTTCTGAAGTGTCTCTTTCTTCCAATGTGAATATAATTAGAGGACAGACAAGCTTTGTGAAACAAGGATATATGTCTGCTATTCAGTTGTGAAGTTTAAGTCAGAAACCCCTTTTGTTTAAGGTCTACAGTTATGTTAGTGAAGAAGAATATCTTATGAATCTTATGAGGTATCTAGTCTATAAATGTAAAGGACAGTTAAATAGTGTACTAGCCCAAGCTCACTCTACTTCTGGTCATTTTTCTCCTACTTGCTTTTGGCTCTTGTTTGTTTAATCTCTCTGCTAGATTCGTCTCTTCTAGGCTGAGTGCATTCCACTTTCAGGTGATGATGGCTCAGGGTGATTACTAGCCACTGCCCAAAGTAACTACCCAACACCCCTTGGATCTGGCATTTGCCAAGTTCCAGACATTGGTCACAGCCCCCACCTCCTGACTGATGGACCCTGTGAGGAAGAAACAGCTCTACGTCCATTCTCAGCATGAAGCAGCCTGAGAAGCTGAGACCTTCGTCCCTGATCCCCAAATGAATTTGTGTCTTATCTGTTAAGGGGGAATGAGGCAGTGCTGAGGGGCCTTTGTAATATTTTTGAGGTGACTTTGTCTGTAAAATCTCACTTATTTTCGGGTGCCTATGTACATAATATCAGTTTGTCAGCCTGTGCAAATAAGTTGAAAAAGCCACATTTCTCCCCAGCCATAAAGTATTAACTCTGTCTCTCCCCTGCCCCCAGCCTAAAAGTATTTTCCGTGAAACCACTGACTCTATAGCTAATCCTTTTAAAAGCATTCCTTAGTTAGAGCAATGTTTACTTCCCTTGTTTTAGTGGCCAGCTTTAAACTATGAATATCCTCACAAATAGCAGATTCAGACATAAACTCTAAACTGGGCATCTTGCCACATAGAAGAGTAGGGGGAAGGGGGATGAGAGGTGGGGTGATGGAGGGGAGGGCAGGGTGGGAGAGAAGGCTGATGAAAGTTCACACTTCTGTAGAGGGACAGGGATGGGGACAGAGTGGAGAGTGGTTG
>JAQQSV010018408.1:0-11405 GCA_028646515.1 Pseudochirops corinnae | reverse complement strand
ATTACACTGATTCCACAAAAATTTAAGTGTAATGTTTTAATTTGTGTCACTCTATAAAATACTCAAAACTTCATAGCCATAAAATTTAAAACTTTCAAAATATAGAAGAGAAATTTATGTAAATTTCCATTTATATGTCTCGGTCTCTATGTATATACACACAAATATACAAAAATCATGTGAAAATAGAATAAGGTACATATAATTCCTGTCATTCTGTCTGCTAATTGGAGGCATCCCAAAGATGATTCCAGTGAATCTTTGGAAGATCTCGTATATCTTTTATTCCCAATACTTTTATGCAAATACAAGAAAAAATCATCATTATGGTCTACCTTTTGAATAATCCCTGTAACATTAGATTTAGATGAATAATAACAGAGTATCAGCATATCACAATTGAATCTGAAGGTTACTGGAAAAGTCAAGAATGATATAATAATTATTTTCATTGTTTTGGTTATAATTAGTACATTTGTATAACCTGTTAAAGTTTACAAAATGCTTTACATTATCTCAGTTCTCCTGCCTGTGCAGACATTACTTTTTAGTTTCCTTTACTAGGTCATCACCCCACATGCTAAAGGTAAAAATTCCCCATGATTCTGTCTTAGCTCTCTACTCTTTTCTCTATGCTCATCAATAACTTTGTATTAAATTCTTTTATTTATTGAAAAGACTGTCATTTTTGTCTTGCTAGTCCTAATTTCAGTCTTTAACCTTGGTCCTATAATACTAACTACGTGTTGAACATCTCTAAATGTATACCCTATAGGCGTTTGTAATTCAACATTTCCTAAATTGAAGTCAATTATCTCTCAATGAACATGCTCTATTTCAAAATTTCTCCATTACTTTGGGGGAACCCTTCATCTTTTTAGTGGTTAGAATCCCTAGACCCAAAATTGAAACCACTATTTCAATGCCTGCACCTGGAAGTGAATGGGTCCAATGAAACAGACTGAAACTCAAGCCTATTTGTTTGGGCTCCAGAGCTTAAAAAAAGTGAGACAAAGGTAGTGTTTCACCTTACCAGCTCTGTAAATGTTGATGAACTTGAACTTTCACCCTTTCTGGATGCTGCTGAAAGACAGACCTAAAGAGTCCCATTATGGTAGTTTTAAAGACGTTCACTATTTTAGCTATGTAGTCAATAGAAAGAGGCTCTTTCTATTCATGTAGTAAGGGAAGGCAGAATATCTTCTTAAAAAATCAGGTCCTTTTCATCTCCTATGTAGTTGTCTCCATATTAAGTGATCTGGGCATGCTCCTAAACCTTATTACACCAACAAGGGAAGCTAAGTAGTGTACAGTGGATCAGGTAAATATAGTGTGCATTTTAAAGTGCCAGTAAGAGGATTGAGGTCACTTAATACTGTAGCCACTAGTTGTCTTCTATGAGAAGATGTTTCTTAATTTCTTCTGAACTTCTTAGGACAATCTATTATAATCTTTTTAGCCAGCATCTGAGCTGTCCCTACATTAAGTTTCTTCCTTTCTCCAGACCTCCACAAAGACCTAGGCTCTATCTGGACATGGGAGACCTGTCACCTATAAACAAAAATACCATGTTTTGGGGAACCTATGTGGGAAAGCTGACCAAAACAAGTCACAGTGACATCTTGTGGAATTTAAGCTGTTTTGTCATGACATATTTATTATTATTATTATTATCATCATCATCATTATATAACCAATCACAGTTTAGTCTAACCAAATCTTCTAACCAGTAGTGGTTTAGAGAGGATCTGGCATCAGTGAAGATGTTGAGTGACTTTATGACTGGAGGCTTATACATCTTGACTCCAGACCACAGCATGACCTAAGCTTCCTGATTTGGAGTGCATATTTCAGAATTCCAAAGCTAGAGTAAAATCCATCTCTGGCACCCATCAATGCCAAGAACAATGCACTGCTGATAATAAGTCCTTGATAAATGACAGTTGAGGAAATGAACAAATCTACCGATTTTCCAAAGAAGAAATAGATGGTATGTGTATTAATATCAAACTGTTTTCTTGCAACACCTATGGGATGGTATATACACAAAACTTCTTTTTATAAGACATTAACCAGTTATGGAACCTTGGGCAGGTTACTTGACTCCCATCAGTCTGCATTTTCCCATCTCTAAAATGCAAATAACACCCACTACTTATTTACCTTACTAGGGGCTATGAACTGAATGTTTTGAAAATAGTAAAGTCTTACAGAAATATGATGTACTTTTATTGTTATATCTTATGAGCATTTTCATGTCCATTTTCTCCATTGAAATATGGAGAAAATCCAGTAGTTTGCTATTATTAAACATAATTTAAGGATGAGAAACCTGAAGTCTAGAGAACTGGTCACTTTCCAAAATTATCCTGCTAGAAGTGGGCAGAACTGCCCCGGCCTTCTGATTTCTAGTGATTCTATTCAGTTTAGTCACCTGCCAGTGATACTAACTTCTCCTGTCTTGTTGAGGAACAGGGAAACAGCAGACTTCAATGCTGGTGGTGGACACTGAGTATGGAAAAGTGCAAGGCAAACAAATACCAGTACAGGGACTTGAAACACCTGTCAATGTTTTCCTGGGTATTCCTTTTGCCAAACCTCCTCTTGGACCCCTGAGATTCAGACCACCCCAGCCTCCTGAGCCCTGGAAATATGTGAAGGACGCCACTATGTTACCATCAGGGTAAGCATCAGTCTTCAACCTCTTTTTGGGAAGTTAGGGATAAAAATAGAGAACAAAATGAAGAATCATGTTTTTATTCCTTGATTAATTTCTAGTCAGACCATTTGAGAATCCTTCATTTACCCTCTCCCTAGGAAATATTACTGTTTCTTCTCATGTTCACATCCTCCCTTAATCCTTATCAGAGGCTGGAGGGTTTGTTGGAGAAGAGCCTCTCAAGTTTTCACCTTGTACTGCTCCTGAGATAAGATGTGATTTACCTGCTCTGGGAACTTCAATCAAAATGAGTCATTTTTAATGATGGACCTACTAAAGTATGAAAACCCAGATAGATGCTGTGTACATTGGTTTCTTCACTCATTTATAGTCAAATAAAGTCCTGGGCACATATTTCCTGGCTAATGGCAAATGCCCTTTGCTTACATCATTCAGCCATGTCAGGATCATCCCTAGTTATAAAACAGTCTCTTCATTGCCCTCCGGGGTTCAGTGGATGTGAAACAGGTGGTTTGGACCAAAAAGCCTTTAAATAAAGATGAAGATTCTAGGCCTGGCTCTGGTATTTTATAGCTGTGACTCCAGACTAATAATTGAACCTTTCTGGTTTTTTTTTTTCCATTTCTACATTAGGCATGAGAGAACTACTCCACTTATCCTATGAGCTCACTGTGTAGATGAGATGAGGCATTGCCTTTTTCTTATAGTAAAGCTAGTAGTTACAATAAAGTGTATAAGATGAAGGAAATATACATTTCGGCACAGTAGGAAAGTATAGATAGTGAGGGGCAGTCCACCCTAATTAGGATTAAGTACAATTCTGGTCCCTGATTTTGCATTCTTCTGCCCCTGGAGTTACTCCAATGTTTCAAAAGACAGAATAACTTCTGCATTACCTCTGCTTTCACATAAACCTCCTCTCCCTTTTCCACTCTTGTTCTTAACACCAGTAAATATTTCATTCACAGATAATCAGAGTTGAAAGAGACCTTAGACACCATCTATTTCTACTCTCTCTTTTTGCTGAAGAGATAACTGAGGGTCAAGGTAGCTACGTGATATGTTAAAAATCTACTAGAAAGTTAGTGGGATATTAAATACATCAAAAGAAAATGAAAGAATCATTCAATGATTTGTCAAAACTTTGTTACTGTTGAGGGGGGAGCTAGGGGTGGAGGGATGGCCTGAATTGTCTTCTTGTCTCTATTATTTATTTCCTATACGACTTTGTAGAAGCTATTTTCCTTCTTAGGGCCTCTTTTTCCTCATTTGTAAAGTAAGGATGTTTAACTAGGTGGTCTCCAAGCTTTACAACCTCTGACAAGTGATCCTGTGACCCCAAATATTCTTTACTGGGTTGATGCTGAAAAGAAATGATTTTCTCATGTTTTATTGCACAGGTGTTCCCAGAAATTCAAGGGAATAAAATTCTTCCTACAGCACTACTCCTTTTGGAATTCAAGCAGGTTTCATTTGAATTGGAAGCCAACTTCTGAAGATTGTTTGTACCTAAATATTTTCACTACAGCTAACCTGACAAAGAAATCCAACTTACCAGTAAGAAGCCTAGGGCAGGTGCTTGGTTATAATTCGGAATCAATGAATGTCATGGGTACTTCTTGTTTCTATAGCACAGGGCAACAAAGAAGCAGCCCTTGGTCTGGAGGGAGTAGCAACAGATTAAGATCTCCCTTTTTTCAGATCTCCAATGGTCAGACTTCATGACCTTTAAAATGTGATTTAGTTTTATCTACTTCATCTCAGTTTTCCTGAGCCATAGCCTATGACATGGGTGGGAATTATATAGGTCTACCTGGGAGCTACAATATATACATACGTATACATATATGTATATATATATATACATATATATATATATACACACACATATATATGTATGTATAGTAAAATAATAAAATAATGAAGAAAATACAACAGTCTTTTAAGTAGCCTGTCCCTTCTCTAGTCCTTCCACCACATACTGTCATCATATTCCTATAACTCAGATGTGACTATTTCATTTCCTTTTTATTTTAAGCACTAGAAAAACTAGTAACACTTACCTCACTGAACTGTGTGGATCAAATAAGATAATATTTGTAAACCTGTCTTTCAAACCTTATTCTAAATTACTCCCATTCAATTACTCTTCAGATCAGTCAGAATAGCTTTTGAACTTTCTCTTACATATGACCTGCCATCTCCCATCCCTCTGCCTTTGCACAGACTCTCTGGGATGCCTGGAACACATCCCTTCCACTTCTCTACCTCTTAGAATTCCTAGTTCTCTTCATAGCTCCATTAAAATGCTATCTTGTCCGATGTTAGGTCTTTCCAGATTCCGCAGTTTCTAGTTCCCTTCCAAATTGATTGCATTCAATCTATTTCATACATATTTGCACATTTCTCTACTTGCACATATACATGTGATCTTGCCTTTCAGAATGAGAGACCCTTAACAGTGCCAACTAGATTTGTCCTTGTTTCCTCAACAGAAGGCATAGTGTCTGATACATAGTATATGCTTTATAAATGTTTGTTGTTTGGTTGATAGCCTTTTATTCAGAAAGTACCATCACAAATGTTCTTCCATTTATTAAATATGTGAATGCATGCACAAATGAAGAAGCATTTCCATGGAGTAACATGGGATCAGAATTTCAGAAGTAGAGGCAAATTTAAGTGTCACAATCACTATACCAGTGGATAATTTAGGATTTAGAGAAGGTAAATAATTTGCCTTGGGTCATAGAGCAATCTAGTGGTACAGTCAGAGCTAGGATATAGGTCTCTTGATTCCAGCTCCCTTTCCATTCTGTCACACCTCTTCCCTAAAAAAAAGAGCTATATTAATCATATGATCATTGCAGTTTAGACATTCACTTTCTTAGGTTCCTTTTAATTCTGCACTCTTTGATCCAAACAATTTTCTTCTTTATTTCCCAGGTGATGGTGTATATCCATGGAGGGGGGATGGTGATAGGAGGGTCTTCGTCCTATAGTGGATTGGCCCTCTCAGCTCTTGAGAATGTAGTGGTGGTGTCCATTCAGTACCGCTTGGGAATCTTTGGGTTCTTCAGGTAAGATCTGGAGTCTAGGAATTCAAATGACACCCAACATGGAGTGTGAGCCTACTTCTGGTGCTACTGCTCTGCCCTTTGTATTCCTCCTCTCTGAAACTCTTTGATTCTTATGGAAACTGGTCTTTGAAAAGGGTGAATATAGTGAACTTACCCTGACAGAAAATATTTCTATTGCTGCATTTACTTTCCTAGAACCTGGTATGAATGTGTGCCTATTGTACTGCTTCTATAACTTAATCTTCTGGAGATCACAGAGCCTGTGCTAAGTCCTGTGCCTTTTGGACTGTGGACATAGGATTAATTTCATTGTCATTGTCACCCTATAGTTGGCCATATGTAGCCAGGGAGGTATTAGTTGATATTTGTACAATTCATCAAGAATGCATTGATGACTCTTTATATGTTCACTCATTCCTTTTATACATTTTGAGTACCTTCTACATGCAAACCATATGATTCAAACTAATATTCATTATAAATGCTTAGTACATTCATGATTCAGCATATGGTGAGGGAGTCAGACAAAGCTAAGCTTGTCAGTGATCTTGCTTTCAAGAAGCTTACAGTCTAATGGGGAGAAAGATATATAGACACAGGTGTGATACAAGGGACAATAAGGGTAAGTATAAAGGAGTATAGGTAAACACCTTATGAGTAATTTGAGCAGGGAAAGTGCCTTTTCATCTATGAGGAAAGATTGTCCAGGGAAGGTTTATGGAGAAGGCAGCACCTGCTTTGAGCCTTAAAGGAAAAGAAAGACTTGGGCAGATTTTTATGGGGGAAGGGGAAAGAATCCATTCCTGGCATGGCGGGATGTGTGAGTAAAGTCATGGAGACAGGAGAAGCCAAGATGAGAAAGTGAGATATAGTACAGGCAAGTTGGACTGAATCAGAGAGTACATGAAGGAGAATAATTTGAGAAAATCTTAACCAGATAGACTGGAGTGAGCTTGTCTCTGCTGCGTGTTGTGTCTCTACTCTTTGCTAGACTTAGTGCAATCTTTTCTTGACATCTTTTCCATGCTTGTGGTTGCTGAACTACATGTATTGTGCTATCATTTACTGGTCTTCACCTCTTCAATGTCATCTGCTAGGCTCCTCCCATATGCTAAGATGAAGTGGCTAGAATTTGTCTCCCTGACAAGGATCTATTCACCCTCCTTATGGATATAGTTGCAGTCAGTAAAAGCCAGCAGAATATGCCCAGGCTAAGATTAATGCTATGATTATGTCTTAGAAAGTTAATTATCACCCCCCCTCCTTTTTTCCTGCAGCAATCTTTCAGCCTATTGTTCTAGATGATTTACAGAGAAGCCAACGAGTTCTCTGTAATATATTTCTACCATATGCCTGATTGGGATTCTGTATCCCCCAACACATCCTATGAACTCTGCCCAAATAATGCCACAGGAATGATGTTGAGGCTTGGTGGATGAAGACTCCATGCCTTTAAGATCCTATTAGATTGAAGAGGAGCTATTCTAAAGAAGTAAATAAAATAAAAGCAAGATAAGTAAATAAATAAAATAAAAGATCAAGTGAAGCAGTTGAAGCACATTTCTTCCAGGAAAAACATAGTGCTATTTCTATTTTGTTTGCCTCTCTCCAGTCCAAACAGGCTACCCTTTCTCCACTGTATACTGACAGACCTTTCCTATATTGAATACTGACAATTATGCTAATTTCCAAATGAGCGGTATAGGTGATAATAGTTCTTAGCTATTGGAAAGCAGAAGAGGGAACAAGCACTATAAGTCTGAGTGTCTAGGTTTTCTCAAGCAGATAGGATAGGAACTAAGTATTTTCTAATTAGCATAGTAGATGGGAAAAATATTCATGTCCTGAAAATCACATGAGAAAAAAGCAATAACATGGTATGATTGGGAACAGGAAGAATTTGGGCACTGAACACCTGGGGATTTCATCCAGGGCAAAACAATTTGTTTGAATAGTTGCATTTGATTTTATACCCAAGGAATGAGGTAGGTCATGGACTTAACAGAAGAAATTATAAGACCTGAATGCTGTTTTCATAATACTTATATCTAATGCAGAAAGGAGAACCTATTTATCAAATATGAAAATAACCAGGTTGAAAGTTAAAGTGGATTTGCTCGAGGTATGGAGGTTCTGCATTATACCCAATTATCCCATGTAACTGGTTATTCCTAATAGTAATGCCAATATTTTCAATGCTTTATATATGGTATCAAATCTACCCCTTACCTTCCTTTAGGTAAGTGCTATTATTATCAGTTTTATAGATTAGGAAAATAAGCCTTAAATATATTTAGTTACTTTCCCATGAGCATATAATTAAATATCAAAGGTCGTGTTTGAAGCAAGGTTTCTCTTATCAGTCAATTTTCTTTCTACTGTATCACCTCTCATTTCTTGGCACTAACTTCTGTTAGAAGGTCTACCATTGACAACCATTCCCCTTTTCCCATTCATCCATCCATGCATCCATTTATGCATGCATGCATCCATCCACCCAACCACCTCCATTCATTGTTTATCTATCCATCTCCTCTCCTCTCCCTTGCAGTACTGGAGATGAACATGCTTCAGGGAACTGGGGTTGCTTAGACCAAGTGGCAGCACTCCACTGGGTCCAGAAGAATATTGCCAACTTTGGAGGAGATCCGAGCTCAGTGACTATCTTTGGTGAAGCATCAGGAGGTTTTAGTGTTTCAGCACTGGTGAGATTTCACAATGCCATGTTTTGATTCAGAGGGTTCTGCCAATGTTTTTGAACTCAAGATGGGAACCAAAGGAACACAGAGATTTTTGTATAAAATGAGACTTTGGTTCTTGCAACAGTGTGCAATGTCATTATGTGATTCAAGACTGAATTTCTTTACTGACCAGATTGTAGAATATCTCAGACCTAAATACAGAACTGACCACACCCCAAGATTGATTTTAGAAAGCCAATAATAAAGATTTCTGAGGTTATAGAATATACTCATTTTTCAAAATGATGTTCTTTTATAATAACGATAGCAACAAGTTAGGTTTACATAGTGTTTTAAGATCGCTTTCCTCACAGATGCCATATAAATTAAGCAATAAACAATTATTGCTCTAATTTTAAGAATGAGAAAAACTGAGGCTCAGATAGACGTAGTGTCTATAATACATGAACTGGAACTTAAACCCATGTCTCCAGATTCCAAATACATTATTTTCCCATGTACACAAAGTAGTTCAGCATATCATTAAAATAGCCATAATTTCTCCTTAGAATAACCCAAACAAACTTTAAAAAATTAGCATACTCTTGACCATATTTTGGTTGACACCACCATGGAATAGAAGTAGGGCTGTTCTTGGCCTACAAGCAGCCACAGGATCTGTCCATGGTAATTTCCCTGTCAATAAGTGACCCATTCTACACAATTTCTTGTGTTCCAACATTAGAATTACATTGCCTTAAAGTTTGTTCCAACTTATAATCCAAATTTCTTCTGGAAAAGGTAGCATGTTAAATTCAACCAACCGTTGACATCTCTATGTGAATATATTTATCATAAGTCTTTCTAACAACAGATTTAGATAGGGAGAAGAGGAGAAGTTCTGAGAAAACTAGATTTTAGAAGAAAAAGCATGGAAGTCAATGCTTTGGGATAAAGGGAATAAATGGGGTGTCTAAGACTCCTAGGTGTAAAATTCTATTTCATAGTTTTGCTTAGCATTCTTAATAAACCAGCCTGCTACACATTTCTGATTCAAGTAACTCATTCTTCTGTTAATAGCTTCATTTTTCAGAAGTTTTCAATGGGAAATTAAATTCTAGATTTGTGCATAGACATCTTTGGAAATATCACTTCCCAAGGCCTAAGAAGAAAAAAAAAAACCCATTTATTGTAGTCCCACTCCAGTAAGGTGGTCATCCGATAATATTTCCTGAGCATAAGTGGGCTTACCTTGACCCATCAAACAAGGGCTCTTGAACTATGCTATAAAGAGCCATTTTGGCATCAAGGACAAGTATCATGAAACATATCTTTAAATTAATATTTTAAGACAAACTGGAGGGAAGAGAGGAAGACCCTGGAGACAAAAAAACTTTGCAGTGGGAAAGATCTTAGCACTCTTATGCCTTCATGTTACAAGAATTTATTAAATTTAGACTATGTACAAGACCCAGTGTGAGCTCTGGGATACAAAGACAAAAAGAAAATCCCTTATTTTGAGAAGTTTCTATTGTACTAGAGGGAAACAAAATGAATACTTATGAGTCAGAAGGCTTCTTGTAGAATTGGAAAGAGTCAAGAGCCAACGGGAGGATGTGTGTCCTCTGCTAGTTTTTTATGTTGGTTGTTTTTTAGGTAGTTTCTAGCAGAGTTCAAACCTAGGAAATCCTGATGAAGAAAACAAATATAAATCGATAATTGTTCTATAATCTATAGTCTTAGAGAATTTCCCCAAAGTACTGATAAGTTAAGTTACTTGTCCATGGTCACATAGCAAGTGGGTGCCAAAGGAAGAATTTGAATCTAGTTTTTCCAACTAAAGTCTGCCCTTGCACATACTATACCAGGCCCTCTGTCTCTATTTTAGCTAATTATTTTAGGAACTAAGTGCTAAGGTGTTTTTTTTTTAAATTGTAGTGATGGAAGAGAAGGTGTGTCAACACCCTCTAAATTTCATGCCATAGAATAAAGACATGGTTTTCCTACCATAGTTACAATGTTGCTCTTGAACTGTAATTTCATTTACATCATTATTCTCTCAGGTTTTGTCTCCTTTGACCAAGAATCTCTTTCACCGAGCCATTTTCCAGAGTGGAGTTGTCCTTGAAAAATCTCTGTTTAGTAACAATGTCAAACCAATTACTGAGGTAGGTTATTACATTTTATACCATTCCAAACACTTGACTGCATTTATATACTTAAAGTGGTCAAAGTTGGAGCAAGATATGCAAATTTAGAGAAGTCACCCCAAATCTTCATGTGGACTATTTGTGCCCAAACTGTGGTGGAGCATTCTGAGCTCATATTGGTCTGACCAACCACAGTTAGATGCACTGTAACTTGACTCTCACATAGTGGTATGATTTTGGTCCTCTTTCAGAGCTAAGGGCAATAAGACAACGTAAAAAGCAGAAGGGCCATTAGAAGGCATCTATTTAAGCCACTTCATTTTCCTTCCAGAATGGAGATGCTGAGTGAGGAAATGACTTACCCATGCCACATAGGAAACAAGGGGCAGAACAAGGACTTGAACCTGCATCCTCTGATGTCAGATTCAGCACATTCTTCTCTATACTATATTGTCACACATTCAATCACATAGTGGTTGGCCTATAAACTATTCTACCCCAAGGACTCATAGGAAAATGTTCCCTGTTATATTTTGTTACAGAAAATTGTAGCTCTTGCTGGATGTAAAACAGCCTCATCAGCCATCATGGTTCAGTGTATGAGGCAGAAGACAGAGGATGAGATCATGAACATAAGTGAGAAGATGGTAGGTGATCTTATAGTATCTCTTTCCCCTTTTACAACTTTCATTGTATATGGTCACTTCAGCCTCTCAATTTCCACTATGCAGTATGGATGGTTTCCCACTACCAATATGCTCTGATTTCTGAAATGGCAAGTCGCTATGTTTTTTAAGGGAAAATATTTTTTGTC
>JAQQSV010018407.1:0-11405 GCA_028646515.1 Pseudochirops corinnae | reverse complement strand
AATGATCAGACGCTGGAAGCCCTCTGCTGATCTGTTTTTCTGTTTGTTTGTAACTTCTGTTTGTATTCTCTGAAGTTCAGGGTGCTGACTTTTCCCCCTGAACTAGGTAAATGATATGTTTGATTAAAGTGAGATTGTTAACCCATTTTGAGTTGCTTTCCTTTAGAAAAGCAGATCTAAGTACCTGTGCTAGTAGCTGCCCTAGGTATGCTAGGGTGCTTGTTGTTACAGCCTCACAGTAAAAAGTAGGAGATATACAGTTAGGTGATCTCCATTCTCTCTTTTTGATGCCCACTGGCTAAAAGTAGCCAGAAGAGGAGGCCAATATGGCAAGGACAAGGAAGTGGAAGTGAGTTATAATGGCCATGTATCTAGCAAATAGTACATTTATAGTCTTTAAATTCTTTCAAGGTTCTGTTCTTGAGGTAAAAATAAAATACCCCTCAAGAATGAAAGGAAATTATCCATTGTGCATTCTCAACTAGAAAAATATGAATGTGTAACTAGAAATAAAAGCAATTCCTCTACATTAACTATACAATTAACAATTCAATTTCTTTACAAGTTCAATATCATAATTATGTGAAATATTTGGATTTGATATAAAAAGCACATGAAAAATTTGTTGTTTTCAAAAAACAGTTGCTGGTTCTCCTTGAGCCAAACTGAAAAATAGTATTTTCTGTCTAAATTGTTAAGATAGCCTTAAAGTTTCTGTTAGTTTTAATATTTTTCATTTTCATTATTGTGAATCTTTTTCATAAGAAAAAAATCTTTTAAATTTATTACATGTTCTGTATACAATATAAAATCTGTGTACTTTCCCAGATTCAGAAAAACTGATTTTCTTACATAAGACTTCTTATTGTCTTATCACAGAAGTAAAGATCCAGCTTATTATATCACTAATTCTTTGGATCCTAACATTTGAACAAGAGTTTCAATTAAATATGAAACCTACTGGTAGTCAGTAAATGGCTTGATGTAATAACTAATAAAGTGTTAGATTTTTTTAAAAAGGATGAGAACTTACCCATAAGGCCTTCTCATTGTTGATTTATCAAAAAGTAAATCACTGTAAGGCAATTTCTTAAACTTGTCTCTGCCAACTGCTACATAAAACTGTCCATTCTCCAACTCTGACCCACTTTGGACAAGTTTTCCTTCTAAAGTATAAAGTCTGTCAAAATATTAGTAGCAAACAATTAGAATTATTAGCATTCAAAGGTTTACTCAAAATGGGGTATTTGAAACTTCATTATGTATATGTGGTTCAATATTCAGAATTTTGGTGTTTGGATGATAAATACCACCACGATGATGAAATGCTTACCAGAGATGAAAATCATACTGACATTCAGACAAAAGAGTAGCTGTTTAGTAATATTACACAGAGTGAACCTAAAAATCTAATAACAATTAGTCACTCCTTATACAGACCTCTAAGGTTTTCCTCACAACAACTTTATGAATCAGGAGGTGGTTTTTACATTGAGGAGACAAAAGTTTCAAAAAATTAAAATGGTATCCACGGGTCACACAGCTAGTAAGTGTCAGAATCAGGAATCAAACACTCATCTCCAGGGCTGACCAGGACTTAGCCCAGTGCCTGACACAAAATAAGGGTTTGAGAAGTGTTTATTGACGAACTGACTCCTCCTACATCAACCCGCCTCTCCTTATAAGAAAGTCTTGTTACTGTCCTAAAGTTAAGGAAATCAGTCTGGTGCAGTATTAAGAGTGACAGACCTTAAATCAGAGGACCCCAGTTCAGATCCGGGCTCTGCTGTTTACTACCGGTGTGTCCTCGGAAAAGTCAAACGCTTTAGACTTCAGTATCTTCATGTGCAAAATGTTGGACCAGATCACCTGTAAAGTCCTGTCCAGTTCTTACTCTATAATCTTTACCCTAACCTAACTTATAGAGGACTGGGGTTTTAAATCAGGATTTATCTTCATTGTTCAAAGATTTACATAAATTTTCTATGAATTTTAAGAAATGAGTTTTAATAATGCATCAGGCCAACTGACAAACTGTCTAACCTCATTCTCTGCTAGAACGGTCCAAAGCCAGAGGGCTGCATCAAAATAAACATCGAATTGGGTCAAAAATAAAGTGAGGAGACAGGGAGGGAACACGGCCCAACTTTAGGATTAATGATGCAGAACAGCATAGCATGCATTCTTGGCCTTTTCCCCACCTCCTAAGTAAGTAAGTAGTATGTCTTTACCAGAATCAAGGGGTTTACGGGAACCTCCCTTTATGGTAAGACTGCTACAACAAGCCACAATTAATCTGTTACTTATTAAAAGAACAGTGATTACTTTATGAGCCTATTTAATATGTGTCGGTCACATTTTTAAAAGAATATGAAAAGCAGGTTAATAGGAAACTTAGAAAATAAAAAGACAAGTCACAAATTAAATTGTTCAAATATGTGGTGCAGATTTGTTCTGTTAGCCACAAGCATAAATACTTAACTGAAAGTTATCAACTACATAATCAGACACAGATGAGACTATCACAAAACGTTGATCAACATACTATCGTCAAATGTATTTGGTAACATTCAATACAAGAAAAGAATAAAGTGCCAGTGTTTTTTCAGAATCTTTACTGAATTACAAGTGAGAATTCAACATTATGTACATTTGCGAAAAATAAAGCAAAAAAAAAAATCCAAGACCAATATTAGGTTTTACTTTAAGTACAGTTGAAATCTCTTTTATGCTTTTTTAAAAAATTGTATTGGCACAATCCAAAGCATCAAAACTGAAATCCATATTCTCATTTTCTTTGCATTTATCTGGTCCCGAACCTTTTTCAATTTCCAATTTCTTTCAAAATATGAAGTTCTGAATCAGTAGTTAACTTGAATAACTACAAACAGAAAGACCAGATAGGAAGAGGTTCTGAAGACAGAAAGGTTGGACTTGTTTTACTTGCACATTTTGGAGGAGAGGGGGAAAGGCAGGAATTGGAATTAAGTGACTTGCTCAAGGTCACACAGCTAATAAGTGTCAAGTGTCTGAGACCAAATTTGAACTCAAGTCTTCCTGACTCCAGGTTGGTGCTCTATTCACTGCACCACCTAGCTGCCCCTTTACTTACATGTCTTGAGTAAGTAAGGGTCAGTGAGTAAGAACTTAACACTAACCACTGTTCTGGGCCTAAGAATTATTGTGCAAAATGTTGTTACTGATTCTCCTTCTTTGTTATGAAACAGAAAATAGAAAACTGAGAGTTTAAAGGGGATTATATGGAATATTTTGGGGAGATAAATATACTGACTCCTAGGATAATGACCTTCTTGGGTAATCATTCACCTCAGTGTGGTCTAAGTGAACACAACCCAGATCAGCTGCAAGCAAATCTCACTGACTTCACTATTTCACCTAGGATATGTTCACGCTTTTGTCTGTTAACATAAACCTGCCTTCGTAACTGGTAAAATGGTATGATAATAGCTCACGTTTATAACATTTAACATTTTAAAACTCTTTAACATTTACAAAGTGCTTTCATCCCAACTCTGTGAGCTCAGTACAGCTTCCCAGCCCCACCAGCCCCACTATCTCCCATGCTCCATGATCCTGGGATACCAGTCTCCTTGCTTGTTCCTCCAAGACACTCCATCTCTCAGCTCCAGGCATTTTCTCTGTCTGTCTCCCGGGCCTGGAATGCTCTTTTTCCTCATCCTTGCCTCCTGGTTTCCTTCAAATGCCAACTGAAATCCCAATCCCTCTTAATTCTAGTGCCTTCTCTCTGCTGATTATTTCCTGTTTATTTTGTATATAATTTCTACATAGTTCTTGCATGTTGTCTCCCCCATTAGACTGTGAGCTCCTCGAGGGCAGGAACTGTTTTTAAAGTATTTCTCTGGAGGAATTGAATCTTGTAAACTAAAAATAAACATATCAAGGGAGGTCAAGGGATTTGCCCAACCAAGGCCATATAGATGCTAAGTAAATAGGTCATCATAAAGTCTCAAAATTGGAAAGGACTTCAGAAGTCATCTAGTGCTACTCATTAAGAGAACAAATATTTACTCTATAATAAACTAAGTAATTGATTATCCAGTCTTTGCTTGAAGACCTCTAGTGAAGGAGAATTTGGGTGAACTCAATGTACTATTGGTTAACAGCACTAGATAAATTTGGCAAAGACATATTAAAAGGTTTTATGATTCATTAGCATATAAAAAGACCTCTTTGCCTTACCTATGCACAGCTCCACTCCTTAAAGTTATTTTCTCTGTGACCATTTCAAGTACAAGATCCCACTGACTCAAGGCTTTTCTAGGGATGAAGAGGCGTGATGCTGGACTTATAAGATCTCCATTAGCAATCAAACTAGTAAAAAAAATAATAAGCGCTTGAGTCAAATAAATTAAAGATACCATTTTGAAAGAACAGAGGTCATTAAGTTAGATAACTCTTAAAAACAAACTATACCAACTTACAAGATGGTACAAGGCTCCTGAAGTGGTTTTCTGAAACGTGCTGATACGTTGATCCTACTGTGGATTACAGGTTTTACCTGTAAAAGCAGAGGAAGAGTATGTAAGACACTGAGTTTCTATGAGGAATTTTTTTTAAGTACCTGGAAAATACACAGAAGTCTAGAGAAGTAGCTTCCTCAGTCCTGCTGTGACTTCAAGAAAACCTTGCTTTTTCTACCTACATCAGCTCCCTTCACCTTACCAACATCTCAAATCACAATGTACTCACTGACAGAGAGAAAGAAGATCAATAATGTTTCTCACTTTTGATGGCAAAGTGATACCACTTATCTAAATAACTGGAAAAACATTAGTTGCTCATGGGTAGGCCGAGCTAATGTAATAAAAATGACAATTCTGCCTAAACTAATTTACTTATTCGGTGCCATCCCAATCAAACTACCAAAAAATATTTTTTATAGAGCTAGAAAAAATAATAAAAAAAACTCTTGACTTCCTGTAACACTATATGTCTGTAGGTTGGACTACCCTGTATTGTTTGTTAATTGTTCTAAATATGTATTTCTCATTTCCCTAATAATATTTCATGTACATTCAGTGCAAGATCTCCAACCTATATTGTGAGTATCCTCCATTAACACCTAGCACAATAATGAGCACAGTAGGAGTTCAATTCCAATGCAAATTGGAATTAATTGAAGGTAAAAACACTAAGTGGAAGGCATAATGAAATCTGATGTTGTATTGACTAAAGATGACTAATTTTTGCTTCAAAGTATAATTGTAGTTAAAAATCCAAAACTATAAATGTATTGAAATAAGTTTACGTGCTTATTTTTAAATATTTAGAATATATAAACCTATTGTTTTAGTTAAATAAAATTGTTCTAATTTCTTGAATTGAGTATAAATATACTCAAAATGTCCATAATTTACTATGTGAATTAGAAATGGTTTATGTCTTAATATTTTTATAGATATCTATTTCACTTGGCCTTTATTAGAATGACTCAATCCCTCAATGTTCTGATATAACTGCAAAATAAAACTTTAAAAAATTCTTACAGTAAATAACTGATTTATGGTATACAACATGTCATTAATATGAAGTCTGCATGAATTTTTAGGTATTAAGTTTCTTTTTTACAGAAAGAAGGTACTTTGAGCTTTTTTAATCAAATAATTTATTCTGATTTTTTTGGTTTAAATTGAATGTAATTCACATTTTAAATCAATTAAAAACCAGGTCAAGTTAACTGTATCTAAGTTATAGTCTCGCCACATCACAATAACTTTTTCTGAGCTCTCACAAGAGGAATTTAGTCACAGCCCTAATTTAGCCTTTATAGCTTTGGACATTATGAATCACAATTAAAAGATTCAAGCAAAGATCTTTTTTTTTAAAACATAAAAACTTGACAAAGTGTAGTTTCAATTATCTTTATTTCCTTCCTAGCCTAAACAATTAATACTTTGACTCTGAAAGTATAGAGGCTTTCAAAAAAAGAATGTACCAACACACTGAATGAGTAGCACTCAGACTTTGAGGTATTGTTTTTCTTCCATTTGTTGGGCCAATATGATACATCTACACTCTCATTCTCCACTCCCTCACCCCTAAGCCTACCAACAACATTTGTCCATAAGGCTGCCTTCTATAAAAATTACAACATCCATGGGAAAAACTAGGGAAGTTAAGGATCGTATTCATGAAAACTCTACTGTTATAAAAACTGGCACAGCCAGATAACTCAGTTAGATATGGATAGAGCACCTGGTCTGGAGTCAGAAAGACCTCAGTTCAAATTCTGCCTCAGACACTTAACTCAGTTTGCCACAGTTTCCTCATCTGTAAAATGAGATGGAAAAGGAAATGGCAAACTAATCCAGTATCTTTGCCAAAAAAAACCCCAAATGGGATCATGAAGAATCAGACATGACTAAAATAACTGAACAACAACAAAAAAAAAAATCATAAAAATCTGAGCAGCTACTATCTCCTCCCACTTATTTAAGTTTGTTAGGAAATCCTTTCACATTGAAAGAAAAATATGTTGCTGTCTTGACTCAACTCTAGTTTACAGTGTGTGAGCCCAGTGAGCTGGGCCAATTCAGACAAGTTGGACAAGTAGCTAGAGGAATTAAGAAAGGCTTCGCTTACCTCTTCACTAATCAAGAAGGAAAATATCTGATACACCTTAACTAAATAGCCACTACAATTTTTAAAAATATTTAAAATTTAATTTGCTTTAAAATTTAATTAGACCATGGTATGTAGTCAGCCATCTCGAAAATTAATGCTGTTACCCATAAGATGTGTTGGGTGAATCAATGCAAAAAGAACATTATTATCAAAAAAAGCCAAATAAGTCAATAGCCGTTCGGTGGAATCATTTTGATATATAAAAAGCAACAACACAAAAGGAAATTTACAATAAGTTTAAAGAAATAACACCTTCTGCAACATATCCTGTTGACTTTACCATCCTAACATCTCTTTTATAGTGGCTCCTTTTCCCTCTGACACTGCCATCACCCTGGTGCTAGTCCTCCATCATTTCACTTTTAAATTATTACAATAGCCTGCCAGTCACTTTCCCCAACTGAGTTTCTTCTCACTCCAATTCGTCCTCCATTCAGCTGTCAGATTGAACTTTCTAAAGCAAAGGTTCAACCACGTCACCTTCAATAAATTTCCATGCCTTTCTCCAGTGGATGACGCTCCAGGATATAAAATCCTGTTTCACATTCAAAGTCCTTCATAACCTCACCCCTTGCTACTCTTCCAGTCTTCTTACATCTTACTCACCCTCCAACCTCCATCTCCAAGTCTTCACATTTTCACTGACTGTCCTCCATGCCTGGAATTCCCTGTCTCTTCATTTCCTGACTCCCTAAAGTGCCAACTAAAATCCCACCTTTAACAAGAAGCTTCTCATAATTCATTTCCATGCTAGGAGTATATTTCTGTAGACTATCTCAAATTTATCATGTATGTATACAGACATGTGTATACCATATCCATATATAAACACATACATATATACATATACATATATATCTCTAAGGAAAATGGATCATCTTGTTTGTACATAGTTGCTTGTACAATGTTGTCTTCTCCATTAGACAGAGCACTTCTTCAGAGCAAGGACTACTCTTTGCCTTTCTTTGTATCCCAAGCACTTAGCCAGCGCCTGGCACATAGTAACTACTTAACAAATGCTTGTTAACTTCACTTTTTGCAACATTACAGGATGATAGTGCTACCATACTGATCTAAGTACTGGTTATTCTTAAATATGTCTATATCCCTAAAATTAGATTTCTTCGCAATGAAAAAAATAGGCACACACTAAAAATAAGGCACAATTTTAAATACTGTATTTCCTGTTAAAAAAAAATGGATTGTTGAATAGCTGAGGAATAAGTCCAGTTACAGAGCTGATCTCACTGGGAAAGTTACAAGGGCATACGGACACTGGGGGCAAATTCACAGACTGATTTGTATTCCAGTGATGGACAAGAAAAAAAGAAACCCAGAAAGGATTCATTGCAAACTCCAAACTTGACCCCACCTCTTAAAACTGAAGGTTAGAGTTGAGATGGACACAAGCAAAGATGCATGATTAAAAGTAACTAATCTAAGCCACCCAATCCCTTGGCACTCCTGTCTCTTATTTCAGAAATTATACCTGATAAGATTCTTGACTCACAAAATTCTACCCATGCACTCCTACCTTGATCAATTTAGTGGTTTAAACACAGGCTATACCCAATGCACCAAGTAACAAAGGAAAAGGGGATCTTTGAGAAGAATTAACAGGCCTAACAATTTTTCCTAAAAAAACAATAAGGCGAATGCAATTCATATGACAGTATCACAAAACACTTCAAGAGAGCACTCACAGCTTTCAACACGCTAACATTTTAAAGGTTATTTTGGCTTGTTTTTTTTTTTCCTTCTAGGCAGGGCTAGGCAAGAATTTTGCATGTGTTCCCCATAGTTTGAAGCATAAGTTTGCCCATCTTTCCATGAATTTCATTGGCTGGCTGAGCCGTCAATCAATTTTACACCAGGCTGTGACTGTTTTCATTGATTGTTACATTGGGCTTGTAACTAGTCTAGTGGGTCAAGAATTTTGGGTTTTGAACCAAATTGCTCTGAAGTCATTTCTTTGTAAAACAAAATAAGAACTAAAAGAAAAGAATAAAAGCCTCCGACAAATGAGTTACCGTATCCAAGGATGTGAGAGGTAGGAGGTTTAGTCTTAACCTTCACATTTTTAAATGAAGAGACTGAAGCAAAAGGAAATTAAGTCATTAGCCAAGTTCACACATAATAAGTTTGTGGCAGAGCTGAGAGTAAGACCAAGGTCTACTGATTCATAATTCAAAGCTTTTCCTATGCATTCCCAATTCTTTTTTCACGATCTGAAAGCATCAAGAGTAATTCCATTCCCTATACAATAATCAGAATGATGGAATCATATAGTAGGATGGGATATAAAAATCATTTAGCCCCATCACTACTTAAAGCATTAAACCCTCCTAAAGTATCCCCACCAAGGGACCTTCTCAAAAATTTTTGAAAACTTTCTTAAATACCCTTTTTTCTTTTTGTCACTTGGGACACTGAGCACAGGCTTGTGTTTAAGCCACAGACTGATCAGGGTAGGAGAGCATGGACAGAATTGTGTGGTTCACGAATCTGACCCCTTCATGAATACTTTCATTGATGAGCACCCCACTGTCTCATAAGAAGTCTAATCTGGAAATAATTATGCCATTAATACAACCTTTGGAAGTGAATTTCGAGAATAACACAAAATCAGAAGTGACTGAGTTTTTTTTTTTTTAATATTCCATTAGCTTTAATGATTTTCCAATGAATGAGAAACAAAAGCAAAAGTCAGCAGTATTTTTACAGAAGAAGAAACAAGCACAGAGAAGCTGAAAGTGGAGATAGTTTTCAGAAGCACCATGGTGACCAAGCACATCTACTGTTAACCAAACACTATTCTATTCAATCAGCACTTGTCACAGTGTGACAGAAATTGGTTGGGTGCACACTAGAAGACCTCATATAAAACTTTCTCTGGGCTAGGATCCAACCAGACAACAGGAACTGGCAAGAACCATTTGTTCATTTTCACAGGAACTCAATACAAAAAGCATTATTTAAGCACCCACCAGTCACTGTGACAGGTGGAAGGAATACAAAGATAAAGTCTAAACAATTCCTGCCTTCATGAAGTTAATATTCTAATGAAAAAACAATAATATAACAACTTGCAAGTAGCACGTAATACTCAAATGATTATGCTACTGAAATCAATAGTTTATGACATGGTGAATTTGACTTGTCTCTAGGACACTCTGTTTGACATGGATAACTGGCAATGAGGATAAGTACAGAGCCTTGTATACGTTCCCAAAGTGAGCAATACCACCCAGTGGGGGCACTGGAACAATCCAAGGGGGCAGCAGTAGTTTGAAATGACACAATTTTTTAAAACCATTAAAGGGTTAAAGAAAATAGATTTCCCTTAGGGTGCTGAATAATTTTTTTTTTAAACAGGTAGTAAACCAAATACGTTTGGGAACCTCTGCTAGATGGTGTAACATGAACAATTGGCCAGTAAAGAAGACTGAGTTGTTGGATAGTTAGGAAGAGAACCAGAAGAGAGTAATGTTACTAAAAAAAAAAAAAACTCAGAAAGAAAAGGTATCAAGGAGGAAATAGGATCAAGTGAAGCACAAAGGTCAAGGAGGATTTAAGATGGAGAAAATATCAGATTTGGCATTAAAAGATCTCTGATAACTTTAGAAAGAGCAGTTTCAACTGAGATGGAATGCTAGACTACAGAGAGCTGAGGAATGAGTGAGAGGAGAGGAAGTATAGACAACTTTTTCTAGGAATTTGGCTGGGAAAGTAATGAAAGATTATAGGTCTGTAGCTTGAGAGGATGGTAGAATGTAGTGAAGACTGGTTGTTTTTTTTAAAATGGGGATTACTCAGACATGTTTGAAGGCAATAGGCAAGGAAAGACAGGGATAGGGAAAAACAGAAAATTAGAAAGGAAGAGAATATCACAAGATTATAATAACAAACACAGAAATACTTAGTTCCTATCACAATTTTGTGCAAGATTCAGATTGGCTAAGAAGACAAAATAGGAAAATGACAAATGCTGGAGAGGATGTAGAAAAATTGGAACACTAATGCATTGTTGGTGGAATTGTAAACTGATTCAACCATTCTGGAGAGTAATCTGGAACTATGCCCAAAGAGCTATAAATAATTGCATACCCTTTGACCAGTAATACCACTTCTAGGGTCGTATCCCAAAGAGATAATAGAAGTGGGAGGGAAGACCCATATGTACAAAAATATTTATTGCAGCTCTCTTTGTGATGGCAAAAAATTGGAAATTAAGGGGATGCCCATTAACTGGGGAGTGGCTAAACAAGTTGTGGTATATGAATGTAACGGAATACTATAGTGCTATAAGAAATAAGGAGCAGATGGACTTCATATTTACCTGGAGAGGCTTATACAAACTGATGCTAAATGAGAAGAGCAGAACTAGGAGAAATTTGTACACAATGACAGATACAACGTATGTGTGATGACTAACTTTGATAAACTGGACTCTTCTCAGCAACACAAGGTTATAAGACAACTCTAAAAGACTCAAGATAGAAGTGGATGTCTACATTCAGAGAAAGATCTAAAAAGAACAGAGTTTAAATGCAGACTGAAACAAACTACATGCTCTCTTTCTTTTCCATGTTTGGTTTTGTTTCCTCATTCCCATTATTCATTCCAATGGTTACAACCCTTCTACACAACCAGACTAATGTCTATGTGAAAGTATTTGCAGATCCTATATTTGATTGCATGCCGCCATGGGGGGGTTGGGGAGGGAGGGGAGAAAATAT